>NDFZ01004832.1:0-40445 GCA_002192655.3 Mamestra configurata
GCAAGAATAATACTTAATTGCGAAACACGCGTCTTCCTCGCACGATTACCGCGACGAGACTGGATAGGTGTTGCGGAATTTGTTCGAAATAGTCACCGTGGCCCTGGAATGCAAAGGGCTTTGGAAGGAACACGGATGGGTTTTAGTCAGTGAAAGTGTGACACGCCCTTCCGCTCCATCTGGAGCGGAAGAAGTTAGTTTGATGAGTATGGATAGGTAGAAGTAGCTGGTTTATTAATTTAGTAAATAATGTTTCAAACCCTACGCTAATATCAGTCTGACACTAGAAAAGTGATATTTCATCAGCGACAATAATTTTCAGGAGTCCAGAATAATCACGAGATATTTCTTTTTTCAACCGTCTTCCAAAAGAAGGAGGTTATCAATTCGACTGTATGTTTTTCTTTTTTTTTTGTATATTTGTTATGCGATCATTCCGTCAATTTATGAATGGATTTTGATGATTCTTTTTTTATTCGAAAGCCTATACTCCTGAGGAGGTCCCATTGGCACCAAGTCACAATCTGATAATGGGATCCTAGGGAAATCGAGGGCAACCCTCAAATTTTAAAGGCACATACATTGTTTTTCATATATTTTCTAACGCAATTCAGATAATTGTGCCTGGTAATCAACATCTCATCTTGCTGAGCTGATGATGGAAGGTATAAGTTAGGATCTGATGCTGGGACCCAGGACATTTGTTTGATGAGCGATATTTTCTCAACCGATTTGGATGATTTTTTTTTTGTTTGGAGGAGTATTTTTGCAAACTGGCTCCATTGCAATTCGGTGAAGATCTGATGAAGGATTTCGGAGGAAGGCAACGGAAATCTTCAAAAAATGATAGCAAATCTCCCGGGATTACTGAAATCGCATGTCTGTTTATTGATTACACCAGTTCATAACATAACATCACACCGGTAGGCTTTGAAGGGGTGGAAGGCAGATGCAAACAAGAAAACTTGAATTAACATGTTTGGGGTTATCTATTCGGGCATAATTTATTGTTCATTAACCGATCTTAATGATTATTTTTGCATTGGGTTTAGTTATGGCTATATTGCTTTTGCACTATACTGAGAACTTCAAAGATAAACCAGTGACTTTCTCACCTTAAAATCAGTAAAAACTAGTACCAAAACAAAGTAGATATTTAACTATGAGCTGGTGTGGATTTGGACTGCGAAGGCACACAAAGATACTCCTTAACCACTCATTATGGGAATAATGTCACTTAGTTGTGGGGTATCACCACTAAAAAGAGGAAAATAAAACTTTTTCAGTAAAAAAAAACCGACTTCCATATAAAAAACACTACAAAGTATAAAATAACTTTAATTTCGGAAGCTGGTGTCATAAAACGAAAAAACAACCGAAAACACCGACTGCCGAAATTGAAGTTATTTTATACTTTGTAGTGCGTTTTTTTTTGAATCTAAGTGCTCATCCAGATAGATTTTAATTTTGTCTACATTCTATATTTAGTGATTTATTTTAATTTGTACAGTACTTTTAGGTTTTTAATAAAGGTTTTTATTTTCAGATGAGAGAGAACGCGAAGAATTCAAATTACTGCTAGAAGTAATGAAACAACGCCCTGTGCAGTACACCTTGTGGCGTTTATTTCCATTGTCACTCTACGTGATACTAAACTTTGTCTCCTTCTTCATCATCAATGTCATTGCTATTTTACAGATTAAGTCTTATTTTTAAGTATTATTTAATATTGATTGTACAGAGATTTGTAAACTGTGGATAAGTCGATGTTTATTGCCTAGCTTTTACCTTACTAATTAACACATAAACAACCACTATACACATTTTCGAGTGATACTGAACACAAAAAAAATGTTTGTTCAATTAAATGTTTTATTTGCCTAAATATTTAGTATCTCTTTAAATTGGTTCAAGATATCGTAGTGAAAAGCAAATGCAAATCACTGCAACTTTTAAAAATCTTCATATAAAGTTTAAATTACAATGACAGACTCACTTGAAATGCAACAACTAACTTCTACGCATGCGTATGTCTTTTACCTTTCCATTTCGCTCGCTTTCCTTGATTACACGCTGCAAAAGATGTCACCTTTTCAATTCAAATTTTTCAGGTTTTTCTCCCCTACTAAAAGGTATCGGAGCATTTCAAGGCATGCTCTTTTGTTCAATCTGCCCTAGCCTGTTCTTTATTGGAGTTGACTTCCAGACTAACCGTTTTCATCTGAATATCAGTAGTTTACCTGGATCGATGCCTGCCTATTGGTCTGGATACACTGTATATCTGACTGGTAAACCTCTTGACAAGAGGCTCTATAAAAAATGCCATTCTATTAGCATTGGCGATTTTCGAAATGCCAAAATACTGATTGATCACGTGAAATTTCGATGGCGTCTGTCCATAGCATGATGTTTTGACTATCCTTTCACTACGCTACCACTGATGGAATGTGAAGGTCTGCCCTGCTTGGGCACTTGAAGACCGCCCTGTCCTCGTCGAGGCGATCGGCGGCGGCGATCTCTCGCTTCCGGCCCTGGTTCAATCCATGGTTTGGAGCGAGGAGGTGCGCGAGGCGCGGAGGTCGGCTTCCAGTCAAACCGGATTCAGCTGAATACCGGCTGTTTAACGTGCGTCTGTGTTTCCGAACGCATACAACCCTAATCACTTCAAAATTAGAGTGAACAGGCTTCCTCTGGGTAAGCTCGCTCTTTCGTCGACTTTGTCTCTGTCATCTATGACCTAGACTGGAGTCTAGAGTAAAGTAAAAAAAAATAAAAAAAGAGACTGCCTGTCTGACCTACATAGCCCGAAAACTGGGTAACAGGGTACTTTTTGGCAATACTGGTGTCAGATTTTCTAGCTTCTGACTATCCGTAATGACAGCCAAACATCTATAAATTACGTACGTTCTAAGACACGGAGGTTTCTCTGTACGTAAGGATGGTCACCCATCCACAGACCGACCTCGGCAAGCGTTGCTTTGTAGCAACGGCAAGGGTTACATGGCATGGGCAGGCGGGTCCTAAGTATAGTATAAAATAAAAGGTCTTAAAATTAATTCAATAATACTCATTACTAAGGCAATTCCGTACAGGAGTAAGCTACTAGCTACCCAAAACAGTCATATCCATATTTATAAGGGTGTTTGAGTATCGATACTTGAAACACAAAGAGCGTAAGTGACATTAGTTTTAATGTCGCTTATGCCAGTTAGGATTAAGAATCAATAACAATAATAGTGATACAGTAAGTAATAAAGATGTATTGAAACTTTGTAGGCTACATGACTATATTAGTCGATGTCTTTCTTCTTCTTTTGCAGCATAATTAAAAACTTTCATTCAAAGTTTTTTGAAAAATTACTAGCTAGATAAATAGATTAAACATTTATTTATTGCAATACAACACAATAACAAAAAATACAATAGACATGAAATAAAATCCTACTAATATTATAAACGAGAAAGTTTATAAGGATGGATGGATGTTTGTTACTCTTTCACGCAAAAACTACTGAATGGATTTTGGGGAAATTTAGCACAGTGGTAGATTATAGTCTGGAATAACACATAGAATACTTTTATCCCGGGAATTTGTTCCCTTAGGATAATGTTCGACAACCACGCGGGCGGAGCCGCGGGCGGCAACTAGTAAAAAATAAATCGATCTCATCAAATGTTTAAATATAACCTACAGGATTCTTTTCAGAAACTATAGAACATCATCTGCAACAATCTTTACATACTTCATTCGTTTTGTTTACGTTCATACTTGTACATCTAGCATATGCACGTCAGTTGAGAGTACTACCCACCTGGACACTCTGAAGAATGTTCTTAGAAGTAGTTGGAAAAACTAGACATAGATATTTTAATATGATATCATGTCGATATTGATTTTTTGTTGACGTACACACTGTATTTAAAAACCTCATGAAACGTATAATTTTCTCAAAATAAAACTGAAGCCGCTAGTTATTTCATACTTTAAAATAGACTGTAATACTCGAATGGCATTGAATCCACAAATAAAGTAAGTAATGAAAAATTGTACCTACACTGTACGAACACACCATTATTGTTTAAAAAAGCATTGGACGTACAATACAGTATACACATTCCATTCCCAATCCTTAAAATGCTTGGTTCTAGCAAAGTGTGTAATTTGAAGCCCATATTGTATACTCGTTTAGTTTTCGGATATAACTTTCAGTTAGGGTCTCTTAAGCGTCGCATCTTATCAAAACTGTACATTACTATGTTCGTTGCATCTATCGTTAGTTTGTTTTTCACTCAAGCTAAACAATTTGGTTCTGTGCCAAAATGGTTGGCTATAGTAGAATATTTGATTTATGTCACTTATTCTTTAATAGTAGAAGATAAAAACATGTTAAACGCATACACAACTATTGCTGTTATTGATACTTTGCCATGTGCTTCGAAAATTTTTGAAAGATTGGAGAAATTTTTAGTCACCATTTTAGTTTCGATTTTCGTCTTTAGACTTACATCTGTAGGGGCCTTTTGTAACAACTACTATGAAATATGTTTTGTTTCGGAACCAATCGGAGTTCTGGCTACTAACATACTCATGATGACAGTGGATTTGAGAAATATGAGTTTCATATTGTTATTTTCATTGCTCCGTGCGCGAGTCAAAATATTGAAAACCACTCTGGAATGCAATGGTTTTGATAGTATTCCAACGCTAAGATTTTCACCCAGAAAGTACGTTTTGATGTATGAGGCGATCGTTGACTCTTTGGAATCCAAGCATCATGTGATGTACAGTACGGTAAGATTAAAAAGCCAAAATAATCATTTGTTGTTTTTCTTAAATCTTAGCAGAAACGGAGATATTTAAATAGTGCGATATTATTTTGCAGGAATTACTTTTTTTGTGCTGTTCTCTAACAAGATACATTTACGAACTCTTCGGGATAATATCACAAATGAAAACAAATGTAAGCCTTCTTTTATATCCAACTGAAGTATATTTGTCAGCTCTGTAGCTTATTCTCGGTATAAGATTTTCGACTTTCGACGAGTATCTTTTCAACTGACTTTTACGTTATTTCAATATTTATACTCCAATTGCGCGCGAGACGCCGACGCGAGCGCACGTAGTTTGTTTACTTCGTATCGCTTAGTCAAGGTTTTTTCCGAGTACCCACATACGTTGAGAATGGACGAAAATAGTGACGAAAATAGTGACGAAATAAACGCGGATAACAGCGATTCGGCGATTACTTCGATTTCCTTTACGGGTGAGACAAATAATGGTAGTACCCAGAAGGATTGTGAGATGAATACTGGAAGAATTGCAGAGAAAAGAGCCAGAGAAAAGAGCGATGAAAGCTGCAGCGAGGATTGGTTTATAACAGTTACCAGAAGGCGACCCAAGCGTCTTTTAAGGAGTGAGTCTGGAATTGAAAGCGAATCAGGGAAAGAGATAAGAGAAGGCAACTTGGATGACAACTACAAGATTAGCCTAACGTCCTTAGAAGTATTGCCCAAACAAATGGCGTTAGCAAAATTATTAAAAAATGAGAACATTCAAAACATTTTGCGAATCAACTATAAGAGTCCCTATAGGGTTGTCATACAAATTGCTAAGAAAGAAGATGGAGAAAAGCTGATCAAATGTCAAAAGTTAATTGAATTAGGAATAAGAATTCAATTTGTTAACCAACTCGACTTATCATACGGAATAATTAAGGGTGTAGACTTGGAACTGAGCGAGTCAGAGATATTAGAGTCATTAGAAACTTCATGCAAAATATTATCTGTTAGAAGACTAAGGCGTATCAGTCAAGACAGAGAGTGGGTGGACAGTGAGACTGTACGTGTGTGTTTTGAGAGTCCTACAACTCCAGAGTTTATTCTTGCTTATGGATGCCGTTTTAGAGTAGAAATATATGTATTTCCTGTCTCTCAATGTTCCAATTGTTGGAAATTCGGGCATATAAAGAAATTCTGCCCAACAAAAAAGATTAGGTGTCCTAAATGCGGCAAAGAGCATGAGAACTGTGAAACAGACAGAGTTGTATGTCCTAATTGCAAAGGGCCTCACATGGCACTAGATAAAAGTGCCCTGCTTTCCTTAAAGAAAAAGAGATTCGAACTCTAATAAGTGTAGAAAACGTATCCTACAGAAAAGCCTTAGAAATATATCTAAAGGACAACAATAAAGGCAATATGTTTGCAACAATTTCATCTGATCCTGATGAAAAAACGGAGGAAAGTCAAATTACTCTGAAGAAAACTTACAGTAGTGTTGTGCAATCGGCAGTTCCTGCAGAAGAAGTCGTATCTAATGAAAGTGCATGCAATCAAACAGAAATCTTAGGGAACAGACAAAAACAAAAAGCAAATAGGCCTAAGAAGCAAAATAAATATAAAGATGGGCAAGAAAACCAAACTACTTTTATGGAAACCGAGTGGGAAAACTTTTCTATGGAAGCTGAGATAATTGAAAGTAGTCAGGAAAATAGACAATCTGAAAAAGAAGAAGCTGAAAAGAAGAAGTAAAGAAAACTCAGAATAATAGAAATATTTTAAAAAATTAAAGAAATAATTTATTCAGAGAAAGGATTTGAAGAAATAATAATGTCGGTGTTGAAAGTAATATTTGAGGAATGCAAGGTATTAGTTAGGGATTTTTTATTTGGGGGAAATTTATGTCAATGGTTTTTAAAATATATAAATGGATAATTATCGCAAGGACGCCGAGATTAATATACTGCAATGGAATAGTCAAAGTTTAAAACCAAAATCACACAGTTTAGACGCGTTACTTGGACAAGAAAAAATACATATTGTGATTGTAAGTAAAACTTGGCTTAACCCAGACGTTCGTTTGAATATGAAAGGTTATAATATATATAGAAAAGATAGAGATGATTCATACGGTGGTGTCGCGATAATTATCCATAAATCTATACAGGCGCAAGTATGCCCAATTAGCTTAAGTAATGTAGGTATAGAGATTATATGTATGAAAATACTTAATTGTAAGAGTTTGGAATATGTTGTATCCATTTACTGCCCATCATCAGTGCGTACAATATCATCAGATTGGGACAATATTTTCTCGTTAGTGCCTAAAAAATCAATAGTTGCAGGTGACTTTAACGGTCACCATACGAACTGGTCTTATAAAACGAATCACCGTGGAACTCAAATATTGGAACACAAAGCCGTGCTCCAAAGATGAGTCCATCTTTGGAGCACGGCTTTGTGACATTGAATAATGGTGAAGCAACTCGGGTCAAATTAGTTAATGGAAATATACAAAGATCGTCACCGGACATCACACTGGCATCATCAGACATCGCTATTAAATTCCACTGGGCCATAATGAACGAAAATTTAGGTAGTGATCACCTCATAATGAAGATTTCGATGAATTATCAAGAACACATCGAGTATAATAAAAGACAAAACTTCAAAAAAGCAAAGTGGGAGGCCTATCGTCAAGAGCTTACGGAGGCTTTTACTGAAGTAGTTGATGACAACGATAATATTCAGACATTGTATGACTATTTCTTAGAACAAGTTGATATGGCAGCGAATAAACACATACCTATGATTAAAATATGTACTAGTCCCTCAAGGAATTTTAAGCCAAAAGAGTATTGGGATCCATCATTATCCGGAGCAGTGGCTGAACGTAGGTTGGCTTTAGCCAAATTCAGAAGAAATCCTACTCCTGAAAACCTTACAAGATTAGAAAAGAAAGGAGCACATGCAAATAATTTGATAATTAAAGCCAGAGATAGCGGCTGGAAAAAGTTTTGTAGTAGCATAGATGAAACTTCTTCTGCTTCTGATATGTGGCGAAAGATGAGATGGCTTAAAGGTCAAGCTAAATTTAGTGTGTCGGAAGAAAAACTAAAAAGTTTGTTACATTCACTCACTCCGGATTCCGTGACAAATTTACCGCCAAATTTTAAATCACAGAACGCTTTAATAGAGTCAGTATTTACTATAGAAGAATTTGAGAATAGTTTAAAAAAGAAGGACACTGCTCCAGGTAATGATGGAATAACGTACTCTATGATTTATAATCTTCCGTGTGAGGCCAAGAACTTTCTCCTTCGGGTATTTAATGATATTTACACAACTGGAGATATCCCAAAACAATGGCGTGAGATATCTGTTATTGCTATTCCTAAAGCTGGGCAAGACATAAATACAGAGACTAAACTTAGGCCTATATCTCTTATATCCTGTGTCTGTAAGATATTCCATAATATGATCGGAAAAAGAATAGAATGGCATATTGAGAAACACTCAGTTTTATCACCTTACACGGTTGGTTTTAGGAGAGCTCAATCTTGTTTAGACTGTATTTCAAGACTATCTACTAATGTTCAACTGGGTTTCACTAAAAATGTCTCTACGTTGGCTTGCTTTCTGGACATTACAAATGCTTATAACAATGTCTTAGTGGAAAAAGTGGTTCAGACACTGGATGATTTGGGAATTGGCTCAAAAGTTTGTAGTTATTTAAATGCATTTTTATTGGAGCGATACTTGATGATAAGAAGTAGTGATGGACGAAATGTTGATGTTAGACGAGCAAGCAGGGGTTTGGCACAGGGCGACCCATTATCACCGATGCTTTTTAACATTATTACATCAAAATTTTTCCAACAAATTGAGACTGTAATTGTTTCGCAATATGCGGATGATTTCGTATTTTTCTTCAGTCATAAAGATTTAACCTTCGCGGAATCAAAAATGCAGGCTGCTCTTAACTCTATGGTTGTGATGCTGGATGATATGGGTCTAGACATATCTCCAGACAAAACAAAGATGTGTCTTTTTAGTAGAGGTAGAAAGAGACGACAATTGCAACTTACAATCAACAACTTACCAATTGCTTCAGTGGATTATGTGAAACACTTAGGTATCTGGTTGGATAGGTCACTTCTATGGAAAAAGCATATTAATGAAATACTGGAAAAGACGGCAAAATTTTTGAATTTATTTAAAGTTTTGGCGGGGCCTACATGGGGAATCCATCCAAAACATTTGAGATCTTTGTATATTTCATTGGTACGCAGTAGGATTGACTTCGGGTGTTTTCTCTATGATAATAGTGCAAAGAGTCATTTATGTAAACTGGACAAAACTCAGAACCAATATTTGAGGACTATAGGTGGTTTTATAAAAAGCTCTCCAATACATGTAATGGAAGCTGAAATGTGCATTCCTCCATTGTACGTTAGGAGATTATACTTAGCTTACAAGTTCTGTATAAAAAGTATGTCATGGTCAAACAATGTAACTATTAAATTAATAGATGACTTGAATGATCTTTCAGTCACAAGATACTGGAACAATAAGAAAATACCGTTGCTTGTGACCGTGTACAATGAGTGTATACTCCGCAATATACATTGCTCAAGTATTTTGGACATGTACTCACTGGAAAAATGGGTTACAGGAATAAAAGTACGGGATAAAATTAATTGTAATTTAGACTGTGTCAAAGTAGCTAAACGCAGCCATGAGGTTACATCACTTAAATTTGATGTTATCAGAGAACTTAGTGAAAAGTACTCTGGGTGGAAAGTATACTTTACCGATGGGTCTAAGAGCAAAAATGGATGCGGTGACGCTTATTATATCTTGAGTGATGGAACTTCGGCCTTATTTAAATCCATTGATAAAAATGTATCTGCTAGAGAACATAATTTGTCGGGATATCATGAACCATTCTATAAATCAAAACATTGTCATATGCACGGATAGCAAAAGTGGTTTAATGCATTTGGCTCGATGCGCCTCTGGTTGCAGAGGTACACCGACAGCTTATGTAATTCTTAGACAATTTCATGAACTCGGTGATATTAATTTGAGGTTGCAATGGATTCCATCTCATATTGGTACACTTGGAAACGAGAAGGCTGACATTTATGCAAAAAAAGCTATTTTGGAAGGAGTGGAAATAGACATTGCTCCAATCAACACAGAAATACTTAGCTATTACAAGAACATATGTTACAATAGTTTTAAAGAGTATTTCGACAGCAGGTCTAAAGAAAAAGGTATATGGTACAAGACTATGCAAAGTGAGCCTCCTCGAATCCCTTGGTTCGCTGAGAGTCATACAAGGAGGTCATATGTTGTTATGGCTCACAGATTGCGTTCCGGTCATTTTCCATCTAGGAAATTTGGATATCTAATGAAAAAAGTCGATTCCCCTAACTGTCTAGTGTGTAATAAAGTCGAAGACGTCCAACATTTGCTGGTGGAATGTGAAAAGAACCGGAGAGAGAGGGAGATAGTGATGCGGGAGTTAAAACTTAATTTGTATGATGTTGGGGCTTTTATTAGAATATTATCTACACCAAATTCGGGAGAAGCGAAACTGGTTTATGAAATGATTGCTGCATCACTAACTCCCTCGCTTACGCAATAATAACATTTGTAGAATTAAAGGTAGGTACGTGTAATCAGTAATTATATTATAAGTAGATATTAGTTATTTAAAGGGTACGATGAGGCTGACGTACCTTTGTAAGGTAAAAGCCTCAAAATAAATAAAGATTATAAAAAAAATATACATATTTATACCCGACTTACGTTTTATTATAACTAATTACTTACATATTCCAGACAAAATGGATTTTGCCTGGAATACGTACATACATGGAATACGTTTTATGTTCCACCGAAGCGCTAAAACTTTCTAACTTATTTTGAAGAATACATACGAAAAAAATAATAATATAATGTGATATATTGAAAGCGGTATCAAACCAAAGCAAGAATGAAAAAAACTGAGTTTAAATATACTAATTGGTACGTTTAAAAAATCTAAGCGACAAAAAAATAGTTTTCACATATTACAGCGTTTATGAATAGATACTACTTAGTTGTAATCGCTGTTTTATAATTGTTACTGGCCCATACCATCCTGCTGCTGATCATAGGCCTCCCTCCATTCCTTTCAATTGTCACGTCCCATTTAGGTTGGGCATCCTTTTGAGCCACATAGACTTTGAAGCGCAGTGAAGTGGAATGTGGTCGGTTAATTTAACACCTAGTATAGTTTGGACCTTTGGTTATTAGTCAAAGACCAAGTCTGTGCACATCTGCCATTGGTCGAGGTGGGGAGAATACACATGTCTAACAGGTTACTCTATCTTATACGTAGTGCTATCTAGCTATCTATGCTAACTCTACATATTAAACTTGGGTTTAATCATAGCACGGTTTCGTTTTCTATGTAGTAACATAGTACGCGTTTTTTCATATTGGCTAGTATGTTACTGTAAAGAAAAATGTTTAAAATAAGTCTGTGTTATTTATTAAATCTGTTGTTTTAGGGGCCAAGCTTATGGAACGTGACATGGATGGTTTCCGGTGGATTACAAATGTTTTTTGGCCTGATTATTGCATCCATATCGTTTGACTTGATACAGGAGGACTTGAACACTATCAAAATTCTAACAATCGAGAGCTGTATGAAGTGTGACTGTAAGTATAGACAGACGTGTATAAGCTGATTTTTTAAATTAGAATAATGTGGTTAGGTACTATTTAAAACCCTATATTAATGTCAGTCAGACACTAGAAAAGTGATTTTTATTTTTTTATAATTGATAGACACGCTCTTGACCTCTATCTCACCTGATGGTAAGCGATGATGTGGTCGAAAATGGAGCACGCTTGCTTAGAAGTAACCTGTTCACTCTTGACTTAAGACTCCCAGGTTGTAGCTATCAGCAAGCACAGACTCCGGCAGGGAATTCCACTCTTTAGCTGGACGCACAATTAATGTGTTCTCAAACGTTTTGTGTGTGTGGGTGGGATGTTCACCCCATGTACCGGTGGCGCATCGCCGAACGTCTTGTGATCCGATGATGGAAAGGACTTCGCGTAATTAAACTATGCAATTCCGACGCACACCCCCCAGTATGCAGCCGATAACACCGACAGGCTAGCAACTCGGCGTCGATGCTCAAGACTCTGGAGCTTCGACTCAACGAGCCTATCATTGCCGATGATCCTCTTGTCTCGTATCTCAATTCACTCAAGGGCATCAAATTGGTGTCTGGCAGATACCAGCTTGAGAGAACAATACTCCATACACGATCGAACTTGCGCTTAAGAAAGTTTGAGAAGCTGTTCCGGCGTGAACATCTACCCTCAATGTTGGTCCTTTCATAGAGATGAAAGGACTGAAATTGAAGGTAGATGTTAACGTCATACCAAGAAGCTCAAGGTAGTCGGTTATCAGCACGGTTACACCTCGGAAAAATGGAGTTAGGTGGAATTGCCTTCGAGATGTTAAGGGAGACCGCAAGGGCCTCCTCGTGTTTCTCAATGTCCTCACTCCAGATGCGAATGGCATACGTCAGAAGGGGATCTTCTGACGTATGCCAGTTGACCGATTTCGGGAGAAGCCGTATTGTTGGTCACTAGGGATATCGTTAGCTTCTAGGTATACCAAGACCTTACTTAATTCACAGGCTGTACGTGAGTTTCAAGCCATCAGCACTTTTCTAGTCTCAAACGATATGCGAAATAGGCTTGTCAAGATAGGGGACAACTCCGGCTCACAAGTCTTCAGTACAATTGCCGGTATTCTGTGGATATTTCTACGGCGATAATGATTTTAAGGAGTCCAGAATAATCACGAGATATTTTATTATTCTTGTGTTTAGTATTAGTTATACTGATAGATTTTAATTTTGTATCAAAATCAAAAGTCATTTATTCAAATTAGGCTAAGTGCCAACCCTTTTTGAACTTCAAAGTTCTACATAAAGACAGTCCCCCAAAACGCCCGCCCGTCACCACTTCCTAGTGTTATAGCTGAAAAATATCGATGGCAGCAAAGTAGAAACGGACATCTACAAAATCGCAACTTTACAGGAGAGCAGATTTAGTTTAAAAGAGTGGTTATTTTGAGAGTTATGGACCTATTAACCTGAAATTTTCTATGATGCTTTAAAATAACCTTCTTTATGAATTGTGTTATAGGTTTTATCGCTATATCGTTGTTTTACTGAAATAATGTAGATGTCGTTTTTTACTCTGAAAAAACTTTGACGTAGAAGAAGACATCTGCCTGATAACCGTTTATACGTTGTAATAAGAAAGTGCCCATTTTATTTAAAATATCTAATAAAGTAAGATGATAATCTCCGGTAATACATTTAAGGATATTTAAAAACATCTTCTAAGCATTATTTCATTTTCTGCAATTAATTCATTTTCTGAGTCAAACTCTGAAAAAAAAAATTAACAAAAATGTACATAGTAAGTAGTATATTAATTAACGAAAAATATCTATGAATCTTCTTATAAAATCAATAAATCATACATTCATAGATTGAGACTTATACAAAAAGTCCGACGTATAAACGAACAAGTGGCAGATGTCCGTGTTTACGTCGTTTCATTCATCTGTCAAAGCTCCGAAGTGTCCTTTAGGCGGACAAATTCAAATGTCCGTTTCTACTGCGATGTTTTTTAAAAATCCAGTGTAGATGTCTTCATTTACGTGTCAAATTTTCTTTATTATTTTGAATTTTGAAAAAAAAATAATACAGACTTGTAGATAGGATTAATATAAGCTCATTTTTGTAAAAAAAGCATTTTCGAAAAAATGTAGATGTCCGTTTCTACTTTGCTGCCATATTGTATACTGATATAGTATACTGATAAAGTTTTATTTGCAGATGAAAGACAGCGCGAAGAATTAAAATTACTGCTAGAAGTGATGAAACAGCGCCCGTTGCAGTACACCTTGTGGCGTTTATTTCCATTGTCACTCTACGTGATACTAAACTTTGTCTCCTTCTTCATCATCAATATCATTGCTATTGTACAGATTAAGTTTTATTTTTGAGTACAATTTAATATTGATTGTGCAGAGATTTGTATACTGTGCATAAGTCGATGTTTATTGCCTAGCTTTTACCTTACTTTTGAACTCATAAACAAGGATTATACACATTTTCGAGTGATACTTAACACAAAAAAAATGCTTGTTTAAATAAATATTTTATTTGTCTAAATATTTAGTATCTCTTTAAATGGGTTCAAGATATCGTAGTGAAAAGCAAATGCAAATCACTGCAACTTTTAAAAACCTTCATATAAAGTTTAAATTACAATGACAGACTCACTTGAAATGCAACAAATAACTTCTACGTATGCGTATGTCTTTTACCTTTCCATTTCGCTCGCTTTCCTTGATTACACGCTGCAAAAGATGTCACCTGTTCAATTCAAACTTTTCAGGTTTTTCTCCCCTACGGTATTGGAGCATTTCAAGGCATGCTCTGAAACAATACACTCGTAGCTATCTCTTTTGTTCATCTGCCCTAGCCTGTTCTTTATTGGAGTCGACTTCCAGAATAACCGTTTGCATCTGAATACCAGTATTTTCCCTAGATCGACAACCTATTGATCTGGGAACACTGAATATCTGACTGGTAAACCTCCTGACAAGAGGCTCTATAAAAAATGCAATTCTATTAGCGATGGCGATTGTCGAAATTCCAAAATATAAGGGATTGATCACGTGATATGTCGATGGCGTTTGTCTATAGCATACAGTTTTGAAGTTTTGACTATCCCATTACTACGCTACCACTGATGGAATGTGAAGGTATGCCCCTGCTTGGGTGGAGCACCGTCGTGTCCAAGTCGAGGCGATTGGCGTGGGCAATCTCTCGCTTCCAGCCCTGGATCAATGCACGATTCGGAGCGAGGAGACATGGGTAGCAGTCACCTTCTTCTGCGAAACAATAATGCTAGTGAAGAAGAAGATGGCCGCGTGAGGGAGAGGCACACCTCGCGCCCCAGAAGAAGACGCCCCGGGCGTCGGGAGTCGCAGGCACTCCCGACAAATTTATTTATTTATGTATACCTGCATAACATTACAGGATAACCAAAAGCATCACATAGTGCAATAAAAGAAAAATGCCCTTAAAGAAACAAGCATATCCTTAATGAACCAATGTTATATTAGACACTAATATCAATTTGTAAAGTTTAGAGTTAAATGAAAAGAATTGTAAACGAGAAAATAAATGCGTGGCTGAAAAACAAATGAATCGGGTAGCTAATATGGCAAACCTGTCCGTGCATATCCCACCTGACAATGGATGGTCGACTTTAATTTTCGTGCAGATTGAAAACTGTCTATTATTAATGAGTTCTTAGGAACATAAATAAATATGGTTTTGTTTGAGTTCTCTTTTCTTTTAGTTCTAGCGTTTTCTCGACTTTAAAATAATGACTGAATGACTTTTTTTGAAAGGTTCGTTAGAAAACGGTAAAAACAATTAATTTTTTTTTTCGTCGTGTTTCCTTTATATATTAATTACATTTCGAAATATTTTAGGAGAATATTTCTATTTCAGCATATTATCTACAGAAGTCCTTCGTTTTCAAGCCATTTTATATAAATAAAATGTTGAAATTGATTGCCCAAGTTTAGACTGTTGACTATTGTACTAGCAAACTGAATGTTCATTGAACATTTTCTTGTCCCTGTCACAATTTATTTTCATGGAACTGAAAATGTAACACCATTCTAAAACATTAACTAAATTATATCTAAATATTTTTTTGGTCTTTCAAGACGAAAACATCTAGGTAATTCCACATCTCAAAAATGCACACTTTAATCTTCACAATAAATTCGAATAAATATAACTTGACCAGTGAGCTTTTTGCTTGCGGTCCATTTTATCTGGCTGCGCAACTTTTACTAGAACCAAGTGTTGTTTGTTGTTGTGTTGTGCATTTGATGAGATTAAAAACTCGTTACAGTATAGATACTGTAACGAGTTTTTATGGTAGACCATAATCATAGTGGAATGGACTGATCAATACCGTCACAAAATTGATTGAGAGTTGTAGTTTCGAAGGTTACACTACCAGCCTCAATCAGAATTCTAGGAAAAGACTTTTTTCCTGGGGCCTATGTATCACACTAATATTATAAAGGCGATAGTTTGTGTGTGTGTATGTGTATGTTTGTTACTTCTTCACGCACGAACGGCTGGACGGATCGTGATGAAATTTGGCACAGAAGTAGATTATGGTCTGGAATAACACTTTACACATAGGATACTTTTCATTCCAGGAGGATGTTCCCTAGGGATAATTTTAGATATTAACCCGGGCGGAGCCGCGGGCGGTAGCTAGTGAGTAATAAAACCAACGTGGCAATTAATAGTAAATATCACCTATTGTTTAAACATTTTTAACTTTAAAATGTGTATCTGGACAACATCAAACTCGCGGTTGCTGGCGACAGGTAACAATTTGACAAACCTTACGTTTCTTCAAGTGTCTTCTTATACCTTTTTTCTTTATAAAAGGCACCTGTCATATGTAATTTTTTGAATATGTCACGTAACATGAAGTATGCAAGGTGGAGACGACGTTACGACAATAAATCAAAAAACGGGTAATATTAGTTCATGCGACAGGTGCAATAACTGCAACAGACTGCTTGGAATATAGTGCCCGAATAGTAGTCACTATCCTTTACTAATTTGAGACATTTTGACGTTTTCTGCAATTGGAAAGTTTTTTTCGGTGACCGGATTTATAATAATTTAAAATATTCAAATGAACCAGTATTGCCAATGTTTTGATTTAGTGTCGTATCGATGTCTCCACCTTGTATGCAGCTGTGTAAAGTGGGACCCTGCCTGCAAGATAACATTGTCTTTCTCACACTTTTCTCACCATCACTTCACAGCCGGATAGGAAACGCTCAGTCCAGTTTTCTAAGCGTTGTATGTACGTACACATAATGTTGTTACCCGAACTTTTTAAATCGAGTGCCCATTCGAGTGCCATACAATCAGGCTACACCATTCGATTCCGTGACGTTGAGCACCGTTCATTACAGAACGCAATTGGTCGAAACGAATCGAAACTGTAACTAGGCATCGATATTGAATGTACGATTCTTTAGTCGGTTTAGGAAGTGCTTCTGTGAAATCAAATAATTGGTGGCCAGTCACAAATGACCTCCATTTTAGATCGAAATTTTTCGTGTCCGAGCTCAATTTATATTTTTCATTGTTGTCAATGATAGTCCAGTTGAAGATGAGCTTGGCACCCATTAGAAAAATAGGTTATCATGGTTCTATCTTTAATGGCTTGTTAAGGCAAAATTTTGGCTTGTATTTCTTTTGAGTTACAACAGAAGCTCGTCAAACAATTTAAATTAGTCTAGTCCTAAATCAATCTTCATTGTAATCTTCGTTATACAAACTAATTATTGTTAGATAGTCTGTGGTAAATCCATTGTTATTGGTTTCAGTAATCCTAAACTGTATATTGGAATCTATGCTTCAAGATATTGTTTAGACTTTATGATTATTTTACTGAAGGTTAAGTCATATACTTATACCGTTTCATTACAGTTGTCTTACTTTAAAATAATTCTCACTCGCGTATTATATAGGATGACTATTAAATGCGTGTATTCCTTGAAATGGGTTACACTAGAGCTAATTAGCTCTAGTGTAACCCATTTCAACGCTCACCCAACCTAACTTGTGTTACTAATTTGCGACACAAGTTAGGTTGGGTGAGCGTTTTGTTTTCCAGGATATTTATGTATAGGATTTCTTCTTATCAATATTAAAATTCGCTCTACATAATTATGAAAACGCGCCTGTCGTCTGTGGGCCATCGGATAATTCTAAATTAGTCTGTTTCTAATACCAACCTCATTCGTATCCTACTCTGTGACACAGTCAAAGCATGCCTTATTTTTGCCATTTTGGTACGGAACCCCAAATGAGCCTAGAATAAAAACAAATGCAATCACAGGTTTTTGCCTACCCCTGCCGGTCACCTTCCGTTCGCCTTCTAGATTACACTGATGAACACATTAACTGTATAATAGTACAAGGTGACATCAATCAACAAAATTGTAGGGAAAGCATACCTTTTCATTAAGAAAAATAGGGTTTAAAGTCGGGCTTATATTTTTCCTTTTTTAATTCAAAATGGAATGAACCATGCCATTATCCCCCTTTTCACAGCTACTCTATCGCACGTTTTGAGGAGCGTACAGGATTGTGCGTGGGAATGCCTGCACGTTCAATCGCGTGCGATTATCTTTTTGAAGTTAGTTAGAAAATATCCAAGCAAGACAGTGTAATGAGAGAGAGCATCATTGCAGAAGCACGTCTAGCAGCAACTCTTCGATACCGCTGTCGCTCAGCGTCCTCATATCATACATACGATGAGAGTGTAAAGACAACCTCATAATCAGAGATCGGAATAGGTAGACCATATTAAACTGGATGCGACGGATGCGGACCGCTCAAAACCGGGATGGTTGGCAATCTTTGGGGGAGGCTTACGATCAACAGTGGACGGCAATTGGTTGATATGATGATTTACCTAATGTTCGTGGAAGTAAGTAACAGAGAGTTGATAATACCTCCTGTAAAATCCCGGATCATAAATGGAATAATGACAATGAAAACCCGGGATTATAAAAACATGAACTGGACTTGGAGTATAGTTAGAACCCTATTTTTTAAGATACAGGCTAGTCCTAGTTTAAAAGATAGAGACTACTAGAGCTATGTATACAGTGCAAAGTGCTATATTTTTTGTAAAATAAATACTTACTTACTTACAAATTATTGATTTGAAAAATCAAAAGATAAAACAGTTGTGCCAAAACAAAGCTATTTAATTTAACATTTTTAGTAGATACGGAACTTTAAAAAATGTATTCAAAGCGCAATAAGTAATTTGCAATTTCTTAAATTCCGGGATACAATCGTTATGTTTATGATTCCGGGATTTAAGAGGAGGTA
Organism: Mamestra configurata; assembly: GCA_002192655.3. Classification (NCBI taxonomy): domain Eukaryota; kingdom Metazoa; phylum Arthropoda; class Insecta; order Lepidoptera; family Noctuidae; genus Mamestra; species Mamestra configurata. The sequence goes on from NDFZ01004832.1 coordinate 18,834, forward strand.
TTATCAACTCTATTTTACTTCCACGAACATTAGGAAAATATAGTCTAGCCTTTTCCGATTTCTGCTCATAATACACGATTGCGCGCGCGAAACAAACGCAGAACGCGTGCAAACGCACGCGTGGTGTTTCTCGTTTCCTTTCAACATCTTTACAGGCGCGCTCTTTCGCACACAATTACTGTATAATGCGCGAAAGAGCGATTGTGTAAAGCCCGCAATTGCTTTGAAAACAAAAATAACACATATTCTCTGACTAACGTATGTATTACTAATAATTACTTATTAGGTAACCGTTGCTGCATATTTTAACAGTCTTTACCACTCGTAAAAATACAATGTTTGGCATTTTCGAAAAATATATATTGTTGTTTGTAAACAAGTCTTCATTTTGCTGTAGTTTAAATGTCCACCAGTGTATTCAGAGAAATTGTAAGTTAAAACACAAGGAAAGAAGGAAATTTTATCAATTCTAGCCTCATTCAGGTCGTTGGTAGTTCACTTACAAATTGACGATGCCTTCCTTGTTTCCGTATTCTGTTTAGATCGGTACGTTTAATGGCTGCTACGAAGTATAGCATGGTAAGTGACAATTGTGGATTCGTATTTCGTATTTGAATTTCGAATTGGTGCATCTGTTTCGAGATGGTGTGTTTCTGTGATTGATAGTGTTTTTTGTGATTCTTGAAGGCTTGAAGCTACCAACATTTTATTATTTTTTTCAAAGGTATAAGATTTCTTGGCTTCTAACAATCCACCGACTGCCAAAGATCTACAAATGACAGCAAACCAACGGCATAACGAGCTTTCCGAGGTCCGGGAGAGTCACGAAATGTTAAGATTGTCACCCATACAATATTCGTGCACTGTGTCTTCTTTAATTATTCTTTGGTGAAAATAAGATTTAACTCTAGCCATCATCGCCTTTTTGTAGTTGATTGCAAGTTTCTAGACAGTTACCACATCCTTACTCTCACCAGCTACGCAAACATGGAGTCCTTTACTAAATGAGGTGCGAGTTAAACCCATTACCAGGGGAATGAGGTGGCCTTACCATCCTTCTGACATAAGGTCTTAACACTCAATATGTTGCCTCATGATTAATAGATGGAAAAAGACTGAGTTTCGAAATGACTGTTTTATCTGATGAAATGTACTGTGATTGCTCGCGACTAAATAATAAAAGTCGCACAAGTCAATCTTCGAGGTTAAGTATCGTTTGCTAAGGTCAATCCGTTGATAGATGACCATCTATAACGTATCGAGACTCCTCCGTGCCTCAGAAATCACGATAAGTCATTTCACGTAACAAATGCCAAATGATGATGAGTACTAATGCTGATATAGAGCTTTACAGGGTTTGAAGTCCAAATTCTTAGTTCAGAAACTGAACGTTAATCTGAATTGCAACTTTTTGTAACTTTGTATTAACAAGTACTTTAGGTACTTAAATGAAAAGATCTTTATAAATAAACAGTTATGCAAATAACGCACCAAAGAGTACAAACAAAAGTTTGTTTAGAAGACCAAGTGTATGCAATAGCATTTATAACTACTGGACTGTTTAATGCAGAATTTGCTCTAAGGCGAGTTGTACATTTTTAAAAGGGTCAAAAAATCTATGATATAACGATCTTGAAGTAACAGTTTACTGTCTGCTTTGTATAAGACGTCCTAAAAACGCTTAACGGCCAGTCTCAATAACGTATCTACCTTTAACTGACTAACAAATTAGCTACCAAAAGTAACTAAAACATGGTTGCCTTTCAACCACGACGTTTCAGTTACTGTTGGTAGCTAATTTGACAGTTGGTTAAAGATGGATTATTGAAACCGGCCATAAGACTACGTATGCACTGAAAGGAGGATAAGTGCCTGAATTATAGTGCGCCACCGGACGTGTAGCGAGGTGAGACGAAAGTTCAAACTTGTTCGCAGCCAGCGCAATTGGCGCCTTCGCCGCCTAGCGTGTATAAATGTAGCCGGTCACAAGAAACTTTTCTGCAAAACATAATATCTAACATACTTATCCATACTAATCTTTTTTCAAAATTAGAGTGAACTCTCTGCCTGCGTCTGTGTTTCCGAACGCATACGACCCTAATCTCTTCAAAATTAGAGTGAACAGGCTTCTTCTGGGTAGGCTCGCTCCATCGTCGACTTTGTCTCTGTCATCTATGACCTAGACTTGAGTCAAGAGCAAACCCATATTAAAAAAATATATATTATAAATGCCAAAGTTTGGATGGATGGATGTTTATACCTCAATCACGTCAGAACGGCTGAACGGATGTTGATGAAATTTAGCACAGAGTTAGATTATAGTTTGGAATAACACATATGGTACTATGTATCTATGTATAGAATATGTCCCCTTGAGATAATTTTTGACATTCACGCGTACGAAGCCGCGGGAGGCAGCTAGTATTATAAATGTGAAAGTAACTCTGTCTGTTACCTTTTCACGTCTTAACAACCAAGCGGATTTGACTGAAACTTGGCGCACATGTAGACTGTGTTGGAATATGACATTAGTATAGAGGTATGCGGAAGTATAGTATGAGGGGCTCGTGGCTAAAGAATAACAGCCGTATGGGTCAATCAAGGTTAAGCAACACTTGCCAAGGTTGGTCTGTGGATGGGTGACCATCTTAACTTACCGAGTTTCCTCCGTGCTTCGGAAAGCAAGCCGTTGGTCCTGGCTGTCATTTGTAGATCTTTGGAAGTCGTTACGGATTGTCAGAAGCCAGTAAATCTGACTCCAGTCTTGCCAAGACCTACCGTGTTACCCATTAAATGGGTTGTGGAGGTCTGGTAGGCAGCCACTCCACGTAAAATACTGGTATTCAGCTGAATCCGGTTTGACTGGAAGCCGACCCCAATAATTAATAATACAAAATTTGAAAAAGGCTAGGCAAATGATGATAGAGGTATCGCACCATACCGCAAACCTCCATTGAAAAGGGAGGATCCTCTGACCAGATGGTTGTTATGCCTGTTGGGCAACTGTCCAATAGTTGATATTCGGACTATTGTATATGTACAAATCGCATGGAGAACTCTGCTTACACGATGCAGGATTTCGTTTGTAATTCGTCGCTGACAGGATAAATGGCGTTGCGGTTCTTTTAGGTGCCGTACAAATTTCGCTTCTCAGTTTTTTATGTGTCGGCATTGATGCCGCTACATAAAATAGGATACTTTTTATGCCGAAAGTACATTCCTTCGGGATAATTCACGCAAGCAAAATCGCTGGTAGAAAGCTAGTAGTTGAATAATTGATCAACGCTTCACTTTTTAAGTCTACTACTGTCTGCGGTATCGTAGCTAAGTAAAAAATGTATAAAAGTTTCAGAGCCGCGGTGCCAACAACGTTACCCACAAGTTTTTCAAAGCGAGTTCACTGGGTTCTTTATTTAGTGGTAAGGCCTTTCGTATCACGGGTAGCTGGGTAAGCTCAAAGAAAACGACATTTAATCCACTTAACATTTATTTAAATAATCATTTCATCCTTATTTGCTTATAACGACGGCTTTAAAAGGTAAATGGGAACATGGTTGTTGGCCTGGTTTGGTCAGTGCTTTTCAGGTGTATTGAAAATCATTCTCAACATTAATTTCTTCTTTTTAGGGTTCCGTACCCAAAGGGTGATCAACGGAGCCCTATCACTAAGCCTCCGTGTCCGTCTGTCTGTATGTCTATCAGCGGGCTGTATCTCAAGAACCGAAATACCCATTTCGGTTCTTGAGATACAGCCACCTGGCACAGTTGAATTTATCACATCTTAGTATTTCTATTGCCGCTATAATAAAAATTAAATTAAATTAACAATTGAAGGGGGCTCCCATTCATGAACTGTGATTTTTTCGGTTAATGGTACGAAACCCTTCGTCTGAGAGGCCGACTAGCACTTGGCTGGTTTTTTAAGTACTTCGTAGTGACCCCATCTTTAGCCATATTATTTTGACTCAGTCTTACCATCGGGATCCACGACCGTTGAATCGTTTCTCCGGCACTCGTCGAGCTTCACTAACTTTTTTGGTTGTCATGTTTGTTGATTCTGTCTTTCAAGAGTTGCTCAGCAGTAACTCCAGCGTGTCTGCGTGGGATGCAGAAAACTTCCTGAGACCTTCTTGGGAATTTTGGTTTGAGCAGTTAAGTTTGAACCGCTAGGGCCCATGAGGTCCAAGTGCTCATCCTGTTTTTCTGGATGATAACAAAAAAATTGTTAACCCTTCACGTTACCCGCGGGTTTAGCCTTGTTTCTGCCAAAGAATAAGCTTTGCCTTTCGACATGGCAATACTGCCAGTGTTTTAGGCACATTCAATCCCAAAACTTTCCTCATATCATTTTCAGGCGTGAAAGTGTTAACTAAAATATTGCCAACGATTTTGATCCTATCCGGCTCGAAGGACCACTTACAAAATGAACATTAATTTATTTTACCAAATTGACACGATGTTAATTAAAACCAACACTTCATCTATATCAGCTAATACCGATGCGAACTTACATTATAAAATTACTGTGTTTGAATATTCATGCATTTCAGTAACACCTAATTTTGTTTGCAAATAACTGTGGAGCTATTTATAACACTGAATTATTCAAAACGTTTGTTTTGTAGTAATTAGGCTGTTATTTGTGTAGACAAATGTTTTCTGTTCATAGTATAGGGATCCCAATATTCTTTTGTTTACGAAACACACAATCATGCTTGTTTTCGTCCGAGGGTTAAGCAGAGATGTAACTGTATATCCACATTTTTCCAGTTATATTCAAAAGCCAAGTAATGAAAGCGAGTCCATTTCTATCATTTGGGCAGAAATCTACGACTCCGGGATGCTACTAGAAAATCCTTTATCGAAGCAAAAAATAAACCCTGTCTGGAAATCCAAACCAGAATCTCATGCTTGATAGTAGCTCTTGCAACCACAAGAATTTAGAGGCTATTATTATACCTAGCTGCTATTGACCCGTTCTTTTTCAGCTGTATTTACTTCAAATAAAAGCTTAAAATTATCGTTTTATTATTTTATGCTTCATTATAATCCTTCTGACGTATTTGATCGTGCCTTTCCGATCAAAAGTGCCTCGGCTCTTGGATTTCACACCCACACTTCACATACAAACTCCAGGCTATCACAGAGAAATTCATAAAGGAAAAAGCCAATAATATTTTTCCCACCTTTGAATTGCTTGCCTGCACGACTGCTGAGAGTTGCGGTTGCGGGTGATCAACGGAGCGGTTAACCTATCACCACGGAGTTTTGTTAATGACCCAGTATATTTTTTTTAAACAAATACTAACTTTAATATGACTCTGACAACATTGCATACTGGTGTCGCATAAATAGTAAAATGGTTTAAAAAAATATTCGTTAGCTGTGTTTTCAAATGCCATTCGGATGAAAATAATACATTTTCATATTCATGTATTCGTCCGCAACGGAACATATTTGTCAAGCTCTACCATATCTACTTTCAGCTATGGAAATAATATTTTTAAAACGATAAAACGTTGGGAATCTGTTTGTGGTAGGAACAAAAAGCATTGAAATGGTCCTGAGCTTAAAAATAATAAGACAGTTTTAATTTTGTTTTCGAACAGTTTATTGCATAAAAATACAGTAAAAGGCAAAAAGTCAGTCTCTTTTCCTTATCCCAATTTACTGGGGCATACCATGTCTTCTTCTTTTATACTTCCACTCGGCTTGCGTTTGATTACCTGTTCACTCTTGTCTACTTTAGCTTGGAAACACAGACTTCGGCAGAGAATTCCACTCCCTGTCTCCCTAGTACAATGAAACTATTTCCAAAGCGTTCCGAGCGTGGATGTAATGCTCACCATGAACGGTGATGCATCGCCGTACGATGTCCGATGATGGGCGATGGGATGACGGGCTTCGCCGAATTAAATTGAGTAATTGCAACACACGCTCTCTGAAAATGTAACTGAGAGAAAACTGACAGGCTGGAAACCCTTAGGTGGGCTTCCTGCCAGTAAGCCACCTCATACTTTAAACAGTCACCCTCTTTCTAGCTATATTACATTTCATATTGTTTATTCTTCGACTTTTGGCAACTGAGCCACGTTCTGCCACACACATAAGCCACATGCTGAAAGAACTTTGGAAGAAAAGATCCTCTCAGATTGTCCTGAATTACAGAGACTGATTGGAATCCTACCTAAAAGACGTCCTTAGTCACACGAGAGTAGAACGGGCACATGATAGAAAAGTATACTTTAAATTTACTGAAGCCAAGCTACGATTCAGCGAAATGACAAAACTAAACAGACACAAAGATCCAGACCACATAAAAGGTAACTTTGAACTAAAAATCGAATTTAAACCAAAAATCATCCCATTAGGGGAAACATGATAATCAAAATTAAAAATATATTAATTTTAGCTTTCAACAGAACTGCACTGTAACATTCTTAAAAAGAAACAGCGTCACATCCAACTCCCAAATTCCGAAAACAAGGTTTAAAGGGAGAACATTGTAACATTTTGTTCCTTATTCTGAACAAAATTGTCCAACGAAACTAAATCTCGACTTTCCGCACTTCACGTTTGTAATTGGGCCACTACTCAACAACGAGCCTTTTTAGTATTTTTATATTTTTCTACTGGCCACTCTCGTTTGCTTGTGGTTGGATAAAAAGACAGGCATTCCCTTTCGAGCGGGTGCTTATGCAGATTTTTCTGCATTCGTCGAGTTTGGGATGTTTAACGCTACTTTTTGTGTCACTTTTCTAGTGGGTATTGTTTATATGGGGTTCACAAATATTTTTCAAATCTTGATTTCCCAAAGAAAATTATCGTTGTTCATGCCTTGCCTGATTTTTATTGGTTCCGGGATTGATTCTCGGGTTGAAAAAAGTGTTATTGGGATTACCCATGTGGATTCTACATTTGTGCGTGGTAGATGGAAGAAAGGTCACCTTCTACTACTTAAAGTAGAACATATTATTGCGCACCCAATTAAATCAGATTACATAGTGTCATTAGTTACTACTAGCGCCAACTAGTGCCGAGCAGCAAAACTGGTGGAGTTTATTCTAGAATTCTCGACCTCTGGTCAGTCACGACCGGTATGTAAGCGAATCTTCTAGACCTTTCTACAATACAAGTTTCTGGAATTGACCTGCACAGTCCGCAACCGAGTCCTTCAGTTCGATCCAGCCCGTCCCTAGCTGTCCTCCCCCCAGCGACGCCATAAGCCAAGGCCCGTACCCCACAGGGGGTGCCCTTAGCGTGTAGTCGCTTATTTTTATTTTATTTTATTTTATTTATTGGGGACAAAAAACAGTTACATGCTTAAAATAAACAAGGAATTCTTAACATTAAAATCTCAAACATGCAACCCACACCATTGTCCACATGTTCACAAAAAAATAATTGAAGTGAAGCACTGTGTGTGTGAGCTCACAGATTACAGATCTCTGTGATAGCTTCATAATATAATTTACATTGTTCAGTTAAAATTCATTACATTAAATTTTGTTTAATTCAATTATGTTTTGTTTAGTCATATAATTTAATTCTATATTATTTTAATTTTAATCAGATCAATATTAGGTACATAATTTTTCTTTAACTTCTTCTCACTTGCTTTTTAGACAGAATTTCTATTGCTTTTTTTTTAAATAGCTGGTTAGATAAACTGAATATGTCAAGCTCCATAAAGTGCGTATTGTATGTTTCAACAAGGCGACGAATGGGTGCGCGTACTCCAGCGTTGGTCTTACACATGTCTGTGTGGAACAGTCGAGGCACGCGCACTCCCCGTTGGATAACAGTTCTGGGCACTGTGTAACATAATTGATTAGTAAGCTCCATACAATCGAACTTATTGTTACATAAGCCATGTAGTGTCATAACGCCAAGAAGCAATCGCCTAGACCCCAAACTTAGAACGCTGTATCGCTTCAGTAGTTGCTCATAAGGAACTTTTGAATGATAGCATTTATAGTTCATAGATCGTAAGAACTTTTTTTGTACCATTTCCAATCTAGAGCAGTATTTGTCATATAGCGGGCTCCAGATCTGGATGGCATACTCTAACTGGGATCTTATCAAAGTTTTGTATAGCAATAAGAACGTAGAGGGTCGCACAAAGTCACGTGATGATCTCATGACGAAGCCATACATCCGAAATGCTTTATTCACTATATTATCCACGTGTATGTCGAAATGCAAGCACGAATCCAGAGTGATACCTAAGTCCCGGACAGATACTACTCTGTCTAGGCGTACGCTATCAATATTGTAATTAAAATTCAAATTGTTCCTATTTTTAGTAAATGAGATGGTATGACATTTTGGAAGACTGAGATAAAGTTTATTCCTGATGCAGTAAGCATAAAGCCTATCTAGGTCGTCTTGCAGGAGTTCACAGTCATGTATATTTTTGCAAGACCTATAGACCTTAATGTCATCTGCGTACATTAAGAAGTTGGAATTTACGAAACAGTTTTTAATATCATTTATAAATATGACAAAAAGAAGAGGACCTAGAATGGATCCCTGCGGAACCCCAGACTTAACCACAACAGGCTCCGACTCAAAACCATTAACTACGGTTATTTGGGTTCTATTATAAATGTATGAAGCAAACCATCTCAGCAAGTTGCCACGAATACCATTGAAGGCAATTTTTTCTAAAAGCAGTGAATGATCCACCTTGTCGAAGGCCTTCTGAAAGTCCGTGTAAACAGCGTCCACTTGGACACGTTGGTCCATTTTTTTAAAAAGAAAATTGGTAAATTTTAGCAGATTTGTCGTGGTTGAGCGACGTTTGACAAAACCGTGTTGTTCATGTATAATGAGTGGATGGAGTTGGGAATACAAGGCACCGTGGACAAGACTCTCAAAGACCTTAGACAAGGTGGAGAGGATTGAAATGGGCCGATAATTCTCTACATTATTCTTATCGCCGGATTTATAAACGGGAGTGATAAAGGCCCGTTTCCAAATTGTGGGAAAGACACCCTCTCGCAGACATTTGCTAAAAACAATGTGCAAGGCTGAAGTCAAACTGTCGCATGTCTTTATAAAGAAGCTAGGCGGCAAGCCATCAGGTCCCGCTCCCTTATTAGGGTCCAGAGATTTCAACTTCAGTCGTATTGCATCCTTAGATAGGTAAATTTCAGTTATGCAAGACGAGTTATCAGCAAAGTTGCCAGAGGGTTGCCATTTGTCCGGGTCGAAAGTAGAGGGTACGTAAACAGAAGAAAAGAAAGATGAGAATAAATTACATATGTCCGTGGGGTCATCAGAGGAAACAGTTTTGAGATACATACTGGCTGGGTAGTTAGCTTTTCCCTTTCTAGACGAGACGTAACTCCAGAAATGCTTTATATTTTTAGGAATACTATCTTCCACCGCTTGAATGTAATTCTTATAACATTTAATGGACTCCACGTGAAAAAGCTTCCGATAGCTAGAAAAACTAAAATAGTCACATTGATTCCTGTACTTCTTCCACTTAATCCACATGCGTTCTTTAGTCCTGAATATCCGGATAAGAGAAGGTGAAAACCACGCAGGAAAGCTTGAACTTTTGGTTCTAGTTACCGGAACATGCGATTTAATAATTGTGTACAATGCCTCGTAGAACACGCTAACGGCCTGCTCAGACTTGAGGTGATAGAGTGCCAAGTGCCAGTCAATTGTATCCAGTTCACGTTTTATAGCGTCGTAATCGGCTTTATGAAAGTTATGTCTGTGAACCGTGCGGCATTTCAGGGGAGTGTATTGCATACTCAGACTAGTTAAAGCGCTTAGTTTGTAAGTTTTTAATAAGCCCTGGCTGGAGGCTTTAATATTATTATATTAAGGCCACCACAGGCAAGCCCGGTTAAGCAGTCGACAACCTTATAGGTTGAACTGCGAGAAGCCACTCATAAAATAAAACAAAAATAAACGACCGAGTCAGTAGTGGATTTGCAGAACGAACGATAACTTCCAGAGCAATCTTCAAGTGCGAATTAAAGTGCACAGTCGTGCATTTGTGTTTTATAAGTAGTGTTTAAAAGTTGTTCTTAGTGTTGTTTAATTATAGTGTCTATTTTTTAATAATATGTAAATCGAAATACAAGACCATACAAACAGAAAAAGTTAATAAAGGGAGAGATTTATACATAGGTACTTATAACAAAATAATACTCACCTATAATATACAGTAAGAAATAGAGAAATTTTTGGTTGAATTATGTTTTGAAGAGAAAAATATTTTTAGCGTGTGACTCTAAAATGTTTTTCTCTAGTTAGTCTTTTTAAAGTTTTGGGAGGTATATTACATGATGTGATAATTCAGGTGTAGTTATTTCACCTAGGAACTTTATGTCAAGCCACCGTCCACTACTCCCTTTTAGATGAAGATGTCACTATGTTATTAAATGCTAGAATCCAGAAATAGAAGAATGTATCATGCTATCCTAAATTACAGCGTTGATTCGTTGGATTCATTTTTTTCTTAATAACTTTGTTTATGTGTATGTATGTATCTATGTATTTTTATTTTCTTCTCTCTATATGTTTTTCTTTAAGTTGCACCTGCCATGTTGTCTCTGCACCACCCTAAGGTCGACTGGTAGAAAATGCCTAAGGCATTAAGTCCGCCTTTGTACAGTGTTTTACTATTGCATAAAGTTTTAATAAATAAATAATTACCATTAATTGCCAGCCTTTAATAATTTAAGATATTAACGAAATTGGTATTTCAATTTCATTTTGGCGTGTCTTCTTATTTTAAAGGCAAATATTTGTTATGATTAATTTTACTGTAAATGTGAAAATAGTAAATTTATTTTCGCGTTTCAAGAAAAGTTATTGGAAACACTTAGATGAGGGACATACAGAATTGGGAAGTATGGTAGAAGAAACGAGTGTCATATACAAAAGACCACCTCAGACATTAACCTACAAATTTTTCATGAATTAAATAGAAAATCAACATTACGATTACAATGTTTACCATTGTCATCATCTTCCTGACCTTATCCCATGTTATTTGAGGTCGGCGCAACACATTTTTATTGCTTCCGAACATCCGTAAAAAACGGAAATCTTATTGGATCACTGTCTGTCTGTCTGTCCGTCTGTCATAGCCAATTTTCTCCGAATCTACTGGACCGATTCTGTTGAAATTTGGTACAGATTTGAACTTTTGTGACCCAAAAACGGACATGTTACGTAAATAAATAAATTTTGAGTATGGGTGTCACTTATGAGGGACAAAATACAAAATTAAAAAAAAAGTTTTTCGAACTGTACCGTGTGACATCAAGTCAAAGGTTGTGTGGGTTTAAATTATACTTTTTTCATAATTTTGAAATTTCACGAAAAATGACCATTCCTCCCCGAAACCACGGTGTCTCCGAAACCACGAAGCTTAATTTTTTTTTAAAGTAAATAGTGGTTCTTTACCTATAGATTACAGGAATACCTATAAGAACTATAAAGTGTTAAAATAACATGTTACAAAAATTTTTATTCGTTCGGAACCAGAGTCAGACTCGCACTTGGCCAGTTGTTTTCCTCCATTCTGCCATACCATTGTATGGATTTTAGATTTGAAGTTTTGATCTCTGAGTTTGTTTCGGTGTTTCTTTTCAGGGCAGTCAGCTAGAAAGAACCAGACTTATCTAGTTTAAAATAATAAAAATAATCTAAGTGTCATTTGTTTACAAAATAAAAATTATTTAACATTTACCCGGAAGGTGATGAAATGAGGATGATGATTGTCAAAATCTAAATAATCTAGAGAAGTTGGCGCAGAAGGAGAAGAAGTTGCAGCTTTTATTTCAAAGTCCGAAAATTAAAATATTTTGAAAGAAGCAGCAGTTAAAAATACAATTACAGAATAATCAATCCTTAAACTGCAAACTTTCAAAGTAACTGAAATAGAATTTTTATTTCAATACCAACTATATTTAATTATCAGTCACAATGAAGTAGTTAGTAAGTTTTTATTTGGTTGGATGCCACCTTAAATTACACTTCGTTAAACTAAACGCTTCTAAAAGACGAAGTTGAACACCTAAAAATGTATTTATATAGAAAGGACCTGAAAGTAACGTCGTAGTTTAATTTTCTCTCAGGTTGCAGAGAAATTAAACTGGTTTTTATTTTCATTTATACGAAATGAATTTCTAAGTGGGCATGAATCACTAAATCCAAACTATGAGGAATAGAACAAATGCTCAAAAAGTCTCGGGCCCGATTTTAATGAAAACCAAATCTGTATTAATACTGAGCACTGATACTGAGTTTTTCCAGTAGAAATATCCCAGTAACAGCCCGCAGTCAAACTCTATGTCCAATGAGGATGAGGCACGATAAAAGGCTTGAGACGAGCTATTTGAAATTGAATTTAAAGTTGACTGGCAAAATGTGGGTGTACTTTGAATAAACATTTGCCACCATTATTTATTTTTCTGTTATTCTTCGATATTTTTTGTAATTTTTATGCCATAAGGGCTAAGGAAACAATGTATCGAGAAATAAGAAGCTGAAAATCCGATGACTTTTTGCACACAAAAATATCAAATTGATGTATTTTTTTAGCCGTCCAAACAAAGAGAATAACACTACAAACAAAGCGGTAGTTAAAAGCAACCTCAGGGAAAGCGGATCATAGCAACAGGTATCGAAAAACAATAAAGAAGAAAAAATGAACAAAAACAAAACAGTGTCCAGGAAAGACCAGTACAGATATAACAATAAACCTACCATTCCAGACCAGAATCAATTCGAGGTTTTAAAAAAATCGAAAATAGCCATGAAAGATATGTAGAGTTAAATAAATGAAAACCGCCCAATATTGAGTGTTGGGCACTCAGGCCACGCACGGTCAAGGGTTCCGTAGTCGGGATGAGAATTTACACATGCGCAATATTGATTTCATAGACAGTATTTTTTTTTGTATTTTGCATAGAAGCTATAATTCCTTGGTTCAAATGGGACTCTCCACAACAAATGATTAATTTCGTGGTTTAACTTTAATACAGATATATAGTTTTGTTTGCGGTGCACATAATATATTTCACTTTCAAAATTATGATAGTTACAATGTCAAGTAAAAGGAATGTGGAGCATCCCGATAGACCAACAGGTCGAAATCATATATAGACGTTCCGTTTTTGCCATTTGGCCACGGAACACTAAAAGTTATTCTCGGTAGAACCAAAACACGAATAGCAACCATTGCGATTACTTTGAACGCAGGATCAGATTCATTTGAGTTTTTTTTTACAATTCTTATCCCTGGTGAAGCATTTTTAAAGATACAAAACGTTAAAAAATAAAATACATTCGGTAAAACATCGGATCAGTCATTTAGGCGGCACGGTGGAACATACTTACATGCACACATAAATACATACATAGACTGCTAAAATCATAACTCTTCCTTTTGGCTTTGCCGTAGTCGGGTAAAAATGAAACACTGACAAAGTTACCTCTAAGATTTTTTTATGAATAAAATGCTTCTTAGCAGAAACGAAACATTAACTTTAGAATAATTTTGATCGGTTTATTGGGGAAAAATCATTGAAAACCTACTTGTTTTACACGCGGCTTCGGTCTTGTGAGTTAATTAGTATAAGCTTGCATTTTTCGTTTATGAATTTTCCAGGATAAAAGTAGCGGTGACGCTCAGCAATGAAATAATTGTCGTATTCCGATGAGTTGTTTCGAAGATAACCTTTTACGTATCTAAATGCAAACTATTTCATTGTTTGTAATATTAGTTTTGAGAAGCTCGTGGCAAAATAATAACAGCCATCTTGTTCATTCTTCAAAGTTAAGCAAAACTTGCCAAAATTAGCACACGAATGGGGGACCTTCCATTCCATTACGTGGTTTGCCGATGCCTCGGTTTGTTAAGTTGTTGTCTTTTTTATATATTTGACAGTCTTTACGAGAAGCCAGAAAATTTGACACTAGTCTTGAAAGGAGTAATCGTGTTACTCGGTGGGTTTTTACTGGGTTGTCAACATAGTTAGTGGCCAACCCGAAAATAGGTGGTAAAAATTTTAGATTTATATTAAATAGCTTTGTTTTTTTTTTAATGATGGGAAATCATCAAATGACTTCTTCCGCTCTGGGTTGAGCGGAAGGGCGTGTCAGACTCTTACTGACTAAAACCCATCCGTGTTCCTTCTAAAGCCCTTTGCGTTCCAGGGCCGCGGTGACTCTTTCGAACAAATTCCACAACCCTGCGGGCCCCAGAGGGCCCCGTCTTCTATGCTGACATCTCTTTGAGGCGCGCGTGAAACACAACGCGCCATCGACCCGGGCCTGGTGGTGATCGGACAGCGAGCCACCCAACGCTCGCCGTCCGCATCCTGCGGCCTGCGCCTACGGTGGCCGGGGATCGCCCTGTGACTCTCGCACGACGCCCGGGGCGTCTTCTCCTATAGCGGCGGTTGGGGCGAAGGCCTTGTCTCTCCCTCGCGTAACCCGCCTCCTCCTTTGCTAACATTACTGCTTCGCAGAAGGAGGTGACCGCTTCCCAAGCCTCGTCGCTCCGGACAATGGATTCAACCAGGGCCGTGATATTAAATAGCTGCTAAATTACTTTACCTACATAATTATTTTGTTTTTATTCTACACTAGCTTTGCTCGGGACTTTGCTCATATTATAGAAGCTTATAACCGTCTCCAGGGCCTGTAGTCTCGACATTGAAAGTGATGTCGGTAATTTCAACTGAATACCGTTGTCATGACTACCGAATAATATCGGTACGCTAAGCGGGCTGTCAAAATTCGACGCTAGGTTCGCAAATGTTTCCGACAAAATTCAATAATTTGACATTTGCTAGCAATGTCATCGACTGACTTTGAAAGTCGTCCTAATTGGCTAACGATCAGACGACTTAACGATAAAATATTGTCACACATTTCTTTAGAGTGTCCTAATTGAAGCTTGTAAATCATCGCGCGAGCACTGGATCATTTTCATCGCGCGACGAAATTGCATCGTTAACTCGTACGATCGTTAGCCAATTAGAACGATGCTTTAAGGTAGAGACTACCAAATATCGGTATTTTCAAATCGTTAGGACTTATCGACCGAATTCGGTTCGGTCCGTAGGCGATGATACTGTGTCATTATTAAAAAAGTAAATTATTATTTTGTCCGATAAATAAAACGGTAAAGCCAAATTGGCTTAAAACTCATAGTAGTGATAGTCAAGTCAAGTCAAAGCATTTATTTCAAATAAACCATTATCAGGTACTTTTGAATTTTCAAAGTCAGTCCGTCAAAAACATGAAGCTATTTGCACGTTCGCAAGCGTAGATCTCTATGGAGAAGAACGTGCAAGAAACTCCACGGACACTCTTTTAAATCATTTTATGTTTACAAAAATCCTGGTTACATAAACCTTGTTGCTTCTATATATGAGAACAATGTAAAGAAAGAAAAAAAAACAATTTATAGTATGAAATATTAAAATGAGGCAGGATACCGAATTAATTGTTACAACGAGTGTGAGCCTCACGATAAAATGAAAATACTACACATTGAGTGGTGTTATAGTTTCCATTGAAAGTGTGAATGGAATTCGTTTGCAGTTGTGGTCGGTAATGGAATTATTTGTCAGTATTAATCTTGTTGAACGAATAAAAATTATCATAATGTTATTCGAGGATAATGCAATGCAAAATATAGCGTTAGGTACATCAGGGACAGTGAAAACAAAACAAAATTGCAGACTCCGTAAGATTGTAATAAATCTTTATTAAATTATAATTTCTCGATTTATTACGAAAAAATCGTTTTGTACACAATATATTCCATCCAAATTTAATAGTTTCCAATATATCCGTGTCTTATTAAGAAAAAGTAGTTTACAATTGCACACGATATTTTACAATCTTACGGCGTTTGAAATTTTCCGGTGACATATACACATATGTTTTGTTTTACCATGTTTCGGACATGAAAACATCAGTAAATTAATTACAGTCATTCGTTTGATTTATGGCCTTCCTAAATATGATCACAATTTTATTCTTCTTTCCGTTCTGGTTGCCTATCCGTCAAAGGAGATCCCTCAGATGCATTCTGCATGCTCTTCACTATTATGAATGATCCTTGTGCTCCTGATTATTTAAAACAATTTTAAAGTATTGGGCAGTTCTCACAATCTTAACCTTCGAGCATCCAAAAACTTGTTTTTCCTATTCTTTCTCTCTGCACCGGGTTTTTGACTAATTCCTACGCTATTACAACCATTAAACTCTCCTTTCAGCGTAAAATCCGAAAACACTACTGAAAAGCCTGTCATTCGTAGTTTGGTCTTCGTCATAATTATTATGAGTTCTCTAAATCAGAAATATAGATAGTGCCGGTCGATTCTGTAAACATGTCGAAGTGAAGGCTTGGGTGAAATGATCACGAGGTGAGCTGTCAATCCATAGAATCAAGACGTCACGTGATCACGAAGTGAGTTGTCATTCCACAGCTGATCGCATGGATGCAAAATGCGCACTATCTCTGAAGTAACCCTGAATAAACTATAGATGAATTGTTCGCTTTGTGAAAAGGCAACACAAAATATTGTGACTACTGCAACCCTAAAACTCTGTATCTATGGTGTCACCGATTTGTACCGTTAATACTTGCGCTCTTTTTAGAGCTGTAGTGTTGTTGCATGACATATCTATATAATAATAAATCAATTGGGTAGTAGCCTTTGCATTTGCATAGTTGTTTGCATGCTTTCTCGCTGAGGGACAATAAATAATTTCTGAATGATCTCTTGAATACTAATCATTAGATTTTGATAACACTTACCCTACCATTAAGTTGTATAACACTAGCTGCCTTAATAGACATTACCCTTTCCAAACTTAGTTTATCTGAAAATCCATTGAAAAGAGAAGGTACTGGAATTTTTCCGGGATTTTTTCATGTATCGCCGTGATATGGGTGTCAAATGATGGGGTTTGCAGAGAGGAATACGAATACATTGTATAAAAGTATACATTGCTTGTTTTTTTTTTACTTCGAATTTCGAAAGTATATAAAATTAGTCACTAGATATTGAGTTTCACCTGCCAGGGTTGCGGAATTTGTTCGAAAGAGTCACCGCGGCCCTGGAACGTAAAGGGCTTTAGAAGGAACACGGATGGGCTTAAGTCAGTAAGAGTGTGACACGCTCTTCTGCTCCACCCAGAGCCGAAGATGTCATTTTATTATTTCCTATCCTTAAAAAAAAGAAAGGTATTGAGTTTTATCAGTGTTTTCACTTATTGTCGTATCATCGTCTTTACATTGTATTAAGATATGAAAGTTTGGATGAAACTTAGCAAATAGGTAGACTACGATTAGTATTTGGACATGGAATACTTTTTTATCCCAGTTATACGTTCCTAAGTGCATGATGGTCACTACTTTGAATAAATGTTAGCTAAAGTTCTGTCAAACGGTTCTCCCTAAAAGCTTTTTCCCCAATTATTAAGCAGTTTCTTGGATAGATTTTGAATTTAAGTAACATTTTTGATGAACATTAGCAATTTTAATAACATTCATAAGTTCGTAGCCAGACTCAAAGTTTTGAACTCCAAATTATTTTGGTTTAGTCTTTAAGACTTTAGTTTTACATCTTGAAGTTTTAAGACGACGCAGCTTAAAATATTTTAGCATTCTGAACTAAAACATTCAGAATCCAATATATTGCATTATTTATTCTATTTAGACCAGTGGTTTCCAAGCTTTTAATCTGCGCGATCCCACACCATAATATAAAGAAACTCTATTTTAGGAAACTGCAAGAATCCGATAACGCAAGCCGAATGGATCACCACTCGGCTTGCGATAGGATTCTTATAGTATTATAGCGTTAAGTTACTTGATTTGGTTACATTGAAGTCTTTGCTACCTCTGAATAGAGAGGAACAAGTCATTTTTAGAGGCCCTTGTGTCTTTCCACGCCCCCAAAGTGATAAGCGCTCTATAAGTGGGGAAACACTGATTTAGACGGCAAATAATAATTAGACTTATACCATGTTTCCGTTGCCATGGCCAGGATCTTTGCTTTTTTCCTGGAAAAAGTAGCACTCAACGATAGCCGTAGATTTCTATCAGTGATATAATTTTTATAATCAGATCAGCCGGTCGATTCTATAAACATGTCGAAGTAAAGGCTTGGGTGAAGTACTCATGAGGTGAGCTGTCAATCCATATAATCAAGATGCAATGACAGCTCCCTTCGTGATCTCGTGACATCTTGATTATATGGACTGACAGCTCATCTCGTGATCATTTCACTCAAGCCTTCACTTCGACATGTTTACAGAATCGACCGGCAGTCCTTCTATAGATTATTTTAAACCACATTACGATTTATACAATTAAATAATATACAAGCGGCAAACATAGACTCTTCTGTGAGATTTTAGGTGCGGAAAATATTAAGGACTCACGAATTAAAATTAAGGCCAGCGGTTTTTTATTCATTTCCAAAAACTCAGTATATTTTCAGAAGTTATTTACATTCAAAATGAATTCCCATTTAACTTTGACCATAAAAGTAATTCTACTTAAAATTTTATTGCTCCCAATTTCAACAAACTGTTATCTAGGAATGAAATTGTAACGCAAAACCAAAATTTACATAGATAAGGAGCTTATTTTATAAAACGGTATTCTAGGGAAACTTTAGTGAAAGTTTTGGTGTTTTCCGTAAAAATATATATTTTCCTTGAAGGTTGTCTACCTGTTCAAGTAGACTGATTGCTATCTACAGGGTTATGATTACAATCATTTATTTAGTTTCACTTTTCCCGTTGTCTGTCTGTTATCAAATCTTGCAAGTTAAATTTGACACACTTCCCGGTTTTCGATTGAGCTGAAATTTTGCACGCATATGTATATCGCGTAACAATGCAATATTATGATGACATGGAGCTGATTTGATGATGGAGCCATAGGAGGTGAGGTGGCCATAGGAATTCTGAAATGAAACAACGCAACCCCATCGAATTTGGACTCTTTTGATTTGTTTTGACAAGACTTTACTTTTTTAATTGGTTGTCTATATCAAGGTATCATATACATATATTAACTCATGAATATAAACAACTTTTACTATTGAATTAACCCTGAAAAATAACACAAAACCAAGCTAGTCAGTACTATTACGTCGAACAGCAGATTTTTTCCTGTACCGAAATACTTTTAACCATAATTATTTTACAAGAGACACCTGCAATCTAAATTCCACAATATAAACTCGGAAAATATCTCCAATACACAAAATTCTTCCTCACCCATTTATATTTACTGTTTCCATGCCCACAACTTTCCGCACACCATACCATGTTCCTCATTCCTCTACATCACATGCACACACCATGACAATCGATTTCCACACAACTTTAAGTGCCGCTTTAAGACCTGTTTTTCTCTTACATGGGTACTTATTTTTAAACTCAAACTCAAAGCATTTATTTCAATTAGACCATTTACAGGCACTTTTGAATTGTCAAGGTCGGTCGGTCAAAAAGATGAAGCTCTTTGCACGTTCCAAAGCGTAGATTTCTATGGAGAAGAACATGCAAGAAACTCCACTACGTGCAAGAAACTCCACGTTATTAGAACTAACCGAATTATAATTATTTCTGTGACAGAAACTATCCTTTGTTTTCTTGGTTATTTCCTTCTCTCGACTGAAACTTGACTCGAGCGTTCCTCAATTAAATTGACTGTAAGCTAAAAAGTTCAAACTCTCGAGTGTAAGATTTTATTGACACTACAAGCTACTGCCTCCGTCCGCGTTTATGTCGAAAATTATCCCAATGGAACACATTCCCGGGATCAAAAGTACCCTATGTGTTATTCCAGACTATAATCTACGTCTATGGCAAATTTCATCGAGACCTGTTCAGCCGTTCTGACGTGAAAGAGTAACAAACATCCATCCATCCATCCTTACAAACTTTCGCGTTCATAATACACTTCTCATCAAAAAAATCGAAACACTTTCGTTTTTATTGTTTTTGTCCTAATTTTTTACAAAAGAGAATTAATTCCATGAAAAAAAAAACATTATTGTGTAGCTGGCAGTTTGGTCATTACAGTAAGAAGAAAAAAATCAAAATTCGAAATTAGAATTTCATTTGTTTATCCTATAAATGAAATTAATCACTGTTTTGAGACAAATGTGTATTTAGGGTTGGAGTACGTTTCTCGTTTAAAAACTAAAATTAGCGCTTGTCTTTAAACTTTTTGTTTCTTATTTCATTTACTGTGACTTTGGGACGTCTGAAAAAACTTTTTTTTCTAAAACATATGGATACTTCGCCCGCAGAAGCCGCCCAAGTGGTGGCATTGCTGGATTCTGGACTTAGTCAGCGTGTTGTGGCTGCAAGATTGCATCTAAGCTTATCATCTGTTCATAGAGTCTACAAACGCTATCGGGAGACTGGTTCGTTCACGCGCCGTTCAGGATCTGGCAGGAATCGGGTCACTTCTGAGCGAGATGATCGATTTATTGTAACAACCTCTTTACGAAATCGACGCCTTAACGCTTTTCAACTGCAGCAGCAGCTTCGCGTTGTACGAAGAGTAGCTGTAAGTGACTCTACAATAAGAAGAAGGTTGAAGGAACGCGGATTGGCACCGCATAAGCCAGCGAATGGGCCGAAATTAACTGCAGACCATCGAAGAGCGCGCCTTAACTTTGCACGCGAGCACCTAACTTGGTCATACCTTCAGTGGAGCAAAGTACTGTTTTCTGATGAGTGTAAAATTATGCTGTATGGTAACGACGGAAGGAACAAGGTCTACAGAAGAGATGGAGAACGCTTTGCACAATGCTGCATTGAAGAAAAGGTCAGCTATGGTGGCGGTTCGTGGACGGTTTGGGGAGGAATCAGCGCCGACGGTAAGACAGAACTTGCCTTTGTATCTGGGCCACGGCTGCCTGCACTAAACTCTCATCGGTACATCGAACAGTGTCTTGAACCTCATGTGATGCCCTATGCACATTTTATTGGCAACGACTTCATATTCATGCACGACAATGCTAGAGCTCACACCGCGGGCGTCGTACGAGATTATCTTACCGAAGTCGGTATCTCCATTATGGTATGGCCAGCAAGAAGCCCGGACATGAATCCCATTGAACATCTATGGGATGAATTAAAGAGACGAATTCGAGCAAGAGATCCAGCCCCAGAAACACTTAGCCAGCTGCAAAATGCAATCCAAGAGGAATGGGATAATATACCACAACATGTGATCGTGACTCTCATCCGATCGATGAAGAACCGTATGGAAGCAGTAATAAGAGCTCGCGGAGGGAATACAAGTTATTAAATAAACGTTTCTTACATTTTTTTTCATTTACGCGTGTTGTTTTACCCATTTCCTTCATATTCCATACAGGGTAAAAATTACTCATTATACAAAATACGAAACCTATGAAGACTTAATTTGAATTTAGAACATTAACATTAGGATTTAAAAACCTCATACTACTCACTATTAAATGACATTTTACATTTATTCCTAAATATACACATTTTTCTGATAATCCTTATCAAATCATAAACTGCGAGGTGTTTCGATTTTTTTGATGAGAAGTGTAT
>NDFZ01004832.1:42017-91842 GCA_002192655.3 Mamestra configurata
GCTAGCATTACTGCTTCGCAGAAGGAGGTGACCGCTTCCCAAGCCTCCTCGCTTCGGACCATGGATACAACCAGGGCCGGACACGAGAGGTTGCCGCCGCCGACCGCCTCGACGAGGACACGGCGGTGCTCCGCCCAAGCAGGGCAGACCTCCACCGTATGCTCCACCGTATCCTCCGGGCGATCCTCACAGTGCTGACACCCGGGCGTGTCCTCCCGCTTAATCCGAAACAGGTACCAATCAAATTAAAATGTCGTTTTATAAACGCACTAGCTTATGCTCGCGACTTCGTACGTGCAGAAATCCTGTCCTACACTCCTACTACAAGGAACGTAAATGCCAAATTTCAGCTTTCTACGACGAGTACTTTTCAGGCAGTGCGTTGTCTGTCAGTCACTCAATTATTCAGGAACGGAAGAATATGTTGATGCGCCAAAAATCAGTACATTATGACCGTCAAAAATTACAGACGAGGATGTCTCCTAAAACGCCTGACCATCATCTTTTCTTTGTATTTTAGTTGGAAAGAATCCAGCTTCACGACTGTTTGTTCAGTTAGAAGAGCTAGAATCTATACTGTGAAACAATATAAATGTACGTTTTGAAGAAAGAAACCCTAAAAATAAACCGAATACTGAATGGATCATCTGTTCATCCTTTACAGGGAGTCGTAAACGTCAATTAAATGAAAACGTTCTTCAAATTGCTATCTACTAATGCGATGCCGCCTTTAAACGACGCAATTGCTATTGAAAACCCTTGACACAAAGTAGATAGGTGCAGAAGCTTCATATAACGAGTGAAAATGCACGCATACATAAACATGCTTCACGTACAGCGAGTCTGAGTGCACTAAATCAATTTATCTATTAATTTATTAAAACTTTATGCACTAGTAAAAACACTGTACAAAGGCGGACTTAATGCCTTAGGTATTTTCTACCAGTCGACCTTAGGGTGGTGCAGAGACAACATGGCAGGTGCAACTTAAAGAAAAAAGAAACATTTAGGTATAAATACATATACACAAACAAACGCTGTGATGATTCTACCAACTTCTTGCGAACGTGCTCACGTGCGGTCACCTTAAAGGACAACCGACTTGTTGCCGTCCTGATGTTCAGAGGGAGCGCATTCCAAAGGAAAATCGCCTGAACAAAGAAAGGGGAGCGGATAAACCCAGAGCGGTGTGAGGGACATCGTAGAAGGCGATTACTGGAATTAACCTAGGCTTTCTCCTAACTATGTTGAGGTCGGCTTCAAGTCTAACCCTGAAATGCAGCTGGGTACCAGTATTGACAAGGAGCGTCTGTCTATCTGCTCTCTACCATTCAATAACGGGGCTATACGGTAGCCCTTGGCAAGACAGCTGTCAGATTTGTTGGCTTCTGATTATTCGTAACGACTGTCAAAGATTTACAAATGAAAGTCGAGATCAACGGTTTAACGTAATCTCAGAAGCACGGTCTCGGTATATAATTGATGGTTACATTGATATTTCACCAGGAGAATATGCTAGATGCTTCGTGAAAGCCCTCTGGATACTTTCGACTCTTTGTGAGTGTACTTCATAGTGCGGGTTCCACACTACACTAGCAAATTCTGAATGGGTGTAGACTAATGCATTGTGCAAAACAGTCTCAGTTTTTACTAGTTTAATATCGGCGTACGTAAACGTCTTTGTGTGCGAGCGCTTGTTTTCGCTCGTTGCATGGAGTTGACCTTCTATGCTTCCCTATTTATGGCTCTTAAGTTTCCATTCAAGCTATTTTATGTTACTTTAAGAAATTAGAAGAAATGTGTCGGGTAAATAGTTCTATTGAGTATTTTTTATTCAATCTATTGAATGGTGAAAAGGATCATTCAATTCGATATATTTTTACGAAATCAATAGTAGATGTTAATGCCGAATAGTGGGCGTGTTTGAAACGTTCGTTCAAAAATAACTTATTTTTGTCCTCTTTTGATAAATGAAAGAGAGTGTTTTATGAATGGTCGCTACTTTAGTAACTGATTTTATTAAAGTGCTTATATAAAACCGACTTCAAAAAAGGAGGAGGTTCTCAATTCGGTTTTATTTTTTTATGTTTATTCTCCCATAACTCCGTCATTTATGAATCGATTTGAAAAAAATATTTTATAATGTGACAGGAAAATTGGTTCAGTAAATTAAAATAGCTAGAATCATTTTTTTTGTAAATATTCTTAAAAAGTTTTTGTTTGTTTGAAGGAGACTATCTCTTGAAGTACCTTTTGATTCGACCGCGAAAACTCTGTTTTTGATTGATCGATTTTTAAGTCAAGATTATCTACTGCTGCTTACTGCAACACTAAGCAGTAAGCGGACGGCAATAGGCTTTATAGTTATCCTGGAAAAAATGCACGATTCCTGTGAGATAGACCACGTGAGTGAACCGCAAGAAAAGATTGTACCTAACGAAACTAATGTATCATAGATACATAACTGAAATAGTTACGAGCACAAAACAACATAAAAATTAACCTGCGAAGAAATTGGAAAACCACAAAGTCCTTAAATCATCCCTTAATCTTATCCCACGAGGTAAAACGGAGTCGTTTCCCCTTATAAAAGTTACCCTACTAACATTATCTTCGTAAATTAACTTGTTTTTTAACAAACTCACTAGCGTGACTACGCAGACATTAATTTTGGATAAGTTATTTACAAGGAAGTTTGGGGACATATTGCGCAAAAAAAATAGTATTTTTGGTTGAAACCTGATGGTTTGTTTATTAAGAAAGTTGTTGAGAATATTTATTATTTATTTATTTATTATATACTTTATTGTACACCTCATAATAAGAACAGGACAATCAAACATTAAAAAAAATGTACAATGGGCGGTCTTATCACACAAGGCAATCTCTTCCAGACAACCTTTGGATGGATTGAACGAAGGGAGAATAGTACTAACTAAACCTTTTTTTAGCGGCTTCGCTTGCGCAAAAACCCAAAATTATCCTGGGGGGAAATATTACCGGTATAAAATTCAAATCAAAGTTATTTATTCAAAATAGGCTAAGAGTCATTACTTTTTAAAAATATATAAAGACAGTCACCAAAATATTTGTCTACCCTTGTGCCAGATATCATTTTAATCCATGTTTAAACCAACCAGTTTGACTGATTAAAATCATCTAGACTTTCATTTTTTTTTTTTGTTTTAGCATAAACTGTCCTACTGCTGGGCAAAAGCCTCCCCCAAGTCCTTCCAAGTATTCTTTTCCTTAAAGTATTTTTTTCATTATATTATCATTTTTTTTTTTAAATATTGAGAGAAGGCTGAGTTCTTACCAGCACTTTTTGGAGTTTAACGTTTACAAAGAGACAGTCTAGGAAACTGTCTTTTTGTCCGTCGTCCGCCTGTCACTAATGAAATGTCACTACAACGTTCCCAATACAGGCTTCCTCTCCATGAAAATAAATTAGGTCCCGGAAGGTTATTTTCCCTAAACAAGCTTTAAATAAGACAAAAACTACTAGGAGCACAACACTCTCAAAGAGATTGACGCATCTCAGACTTTCAGTACATTCGTAAACAAAGACCAAGAGAAAGAATAATTTATTATAAGTACACATAAAACTTAATTAACTTCCGTGGAACGAAGTCCGAGATTATGAGAAGGACGCGATAAAACTGGCTTACCAGTACAGAGCGTAAAAGATGCGCTCTGCGGCGAAGCGAAATTACGCTATGTAATGTAATCTGTTTTCGTGACAGCTGTCATCTCCATTGTAAGCTGTCATTATTTTGGCTAGCCTTTTCCCAACTACGTCGGGATCGGCTTCCTGTCAAGTGACAGTTTGGTCAGGTCTTAAGAGCATTTATTTTTCTTGGCATTTAATGAAGGGTCATCCACGTACCAACGTGTCAAAGTTAGCTTAGCTATACAAACGTTAAATGTATGTGACAGTTGACGACTCTGTGGCAGTTACAGTATTTTAAGAAAACAACTCAACTTATTATGGCAGTACATCTGTGATAACTCAAGTACTACAGATGTCACCACTTGCCATCAATTATTCCGCCATTTTTATTGCTACCATTACCAAAATTCTATCTGTTTAATTTATTATTTTGGATGCGGAGTAAGCTAGGTACTAGAACATTGGTGCAGGTTAAGTGTCGTAATGCTTTGTGTTTTCTCGCAGAGCCCCAGCACACTTTATTGGTGTAAAACCAGCCTTATGAGGATTAGTAAGCTCGCTCCCGAACGATAAAGATATAATTAAGTGAGACGGATTAACTAATTTTGTCTGCTTTCGTTTTTTGGTAGACAGAGATATTTTAACATGTAAGAGTGAGTTGATTGTAGTACTTATTTCCGTGCCGTTTGCAGCTTATTCAAACTTTATGACCAGTTGTGGCCATAAAGGTAGTGGTGGTGGGTGCTGGTGATGGTGTTGTAGGAGCTCGTAGTCAAACAATAACAGCCGCACGAGTCGATTCTCAAGGTTAAGCAACGCTTGCCGAGTTTGGTCTGTGGATGGGAACATACCGAGACGAAAGCACGTTAAGCAGTTAGTTCCGGCTGTCATTTGTAGGTTTTGGCAGTTGTCACGGATAGTCAGAAGCCAGAAAATCTGACAGCAGTCTTGCCAATAGTACCTACCGTGTTACCCAGTTAATGGGTTGTGGAGGTCTGGTAGGCAGCCGCTCCACGTAAAATACTGGTATTCAGCTGAATCCGGTTTGACTGGAAGCCGACCTTAATATAGTTGGGAAAAGGCAAGGCAGATGATGATGACCAGTAGTAGCTTAATGCAAACAATGCCTTCCTAACTTTTCTGCTTATGTTGTCCCACTGCTGGAAAAGAGCTACTTCTTATTTGTCCACCTAATTTATCTACTTTGCCTTCCCTAGTCAATCCGTCAGGAATGAGTCCAAATCTTCACGCCAATTTTCAGGCATGCCTCGGTTACGACGTCCGTCTTCTTACACCCACTGCGACGACACTGGCCTATCTGTCCTCGTGCATTTTGTAAATGCGACTCGCCCAATCCACATTTATACGCTCCAAGAATTTGAACAAAAAAAAAAAAGGTTTCATCATCGGTCTAGCTATCCCTTTCTTAAGCGTATGACTGACTTTTACAGGTTTCCACACAAGATTGATTATGAATGCCTTGATGCAAGTCCGCGTAAATAAATAATTATTGTTTGAATGAGCCACATCGAGCCACTCCAGGCAACAAACGTTACAATTCGGTAACCAATCCCTCAAACGACTACTGCACGGTCGATAGCTAGTACTCGGTAAAGCGGGATCTAGTTGCCTAATCCTTCCACCACAGTGACACGAGCCGTTCTTTCTAAAATTTGAAATAGTGTCGTGCCGCACATTAAGATAGGAATATTTGCTGTACTCATTAATAAAAGCCATTATACTTAAATTACATAAAAATAATATTCATATAGTATAAAGTTTACTTCGTATAATAACATATATCTTGCTACAACAATATTTTTTTTAACGATCCTTTAGTATATTTATTTAAACTTTATGTACAATAGTGGTACACGGGCGGACTTAATGCATCAAGGTATGTTGTGATTTTGTATAACTAAGATTTGATCTAACAGCGAAACGAGCTCGGGAACTTTGGGCACCTCAACACGTATAGATTAGGTTCGACTGGTGATATAAAGTTTCGACTTCAGCCATCATTATCATCTTCCTGCCCTTATCCCATGTTACTTGGGGTCGGCGCAACACTTTCATTCTGTCCTGTCAGCCGTCACGCTATCACTAACTCCCTTTTCTTTCATATCACACACACAATCCATCAAGATTTATATTCATAACTCTTTTAGTTACATCATTTCATCCCTCCTCTTCACATGACCATACCAAGATAAGCGATTTCATTAGAATTTTTCCGTCACTGGCGCCACTTTTAAACTACCTCTGATGTACTCATTCCTCATTTTATGCGTTCTCGTTACTCCACACATCCATCTCAACAGTCTCATCTCCACTACATGCAATCTCTTCTCATTCGTGTTCAGCCACAATTTTCTTTAAAAAAAAAATCGTCTTAATTTATGCGAAAACGGAACTTAGACTTTCTTCATTATTTATTTGTACCTACTTATATTTATTCCAAACTATAATCTACCTCTGTGCCAAATTTAATCGAGATTCGTTCAGCCATTCTGACGTGAAAGAGTAACAAACATCCATCCATCCATCCATCCTTACAAACTTTCGCGTTTATAATATTAGTAGGATTATTTGTCCAAATTTTTTTAACTACAATCCTTTCAGGTGTTGATTAGTTATTACTTAAACAAAACTCGGTGACCTTCATTCCTAAACAACTACGTCTTAAAACAAAACTTCAAGTAAAAAAAAAACGTAAATATTTTATCATTATGATGATCCTACTCCCAAAAGTTTTCCCTGAATTATGTTTGGGGAAGCAATTTTCTATTGAATTATGTAATGTTGAGTCTGTGTTGGTAAATTTGATTTTGGCTTGGAGCCCGTAAGTAAATTGTTGATTATACTCCCTTGAGATATTAGGGAATATTAAATTATGGGGTGTGAGGGGCGGACGAACGTAAGCCTTCCTAAGCTGCGTCTTGTCCTTGAAAATTTTATGGAGGGTACTAAGTTAAAGAAGAACATTGTTTAGCAGTAGATAGATATTATTATCTTAATACCTGTAAGCTTTGGCGAAGGTCGTGGGACAGAAACCCGATGTAATTTGTAACTTACACCTATAATAAGAGACGCGCGTGTAGATCTTCAAGACTAAGTACGCTTGCCGCGGTCAGTGTGGATGGGTGACCCTGACCATCTCAACATAACGAGATTCTTCCGTACCTTTGAAAACACGGTGAGCTGTTAAGTACAAAAGTACAGTTGATCTGTGGACAACTCTGTAGATAACTTCTATGGGTATTTACTAAAATAAATACGAAAAAACAAACATAGTTATACTCAAAACATAACTTCTCATCATTTCGTTTAATTTTTGTTTACAAGCTAGTCGTTTTAAGGCAATAGTTTAAGGTTTAAGCACTTTCATATGGAAATGAATTAAAAGACTGAGTCGCCAGCAATTTGAATAGAAGAATGAGTTCCAGAGGCATTTGCAGCTCTCAAAGGATTGACTTCCACTGCGTGATAGTGAAAAGCGATTTTTTTAATCCAGATTTTAAAAAGATAAGATAAAGTTGTTTTTTAGGGTTAAGGCTGCCCATCGTGACACCTTATGTAATGTTATCCTCTCCAATCTTTTTTGTAACTAATATGGTGTACATAATAACGAGTATTCTGATCTATTCTACTATTTAGCATTATTGCATAAGTGCAAAAGACTACACACTGTACAAAATGTTGAGGCGTTTTGGGGGTCCAATTGATAGAATAGACAGGGCCCGCAACAAATATATCCGAGGTTCTTTTAAAATATCTCTAATACTGGACCAAATAATAGAAAACACATTGAATGACATCTGGTGAGAAGGATATAACAGCCCGTCGTGAGGAAGTCTTTAAGCCTACCAGATGGAAAAAAGGCCGGACTCTCTTTCGACATGCTGGACCAGTATATGACGAAGCTTCTTAAGAAAGAGAAACTACCTGACCCTACAAAACGTCTTGGACCGACCCCACATAAAGTTGGACAACTAAAAGAAGAAGAAGAAGAAAGCGGAGAAAAAAGAAGTAGGATTTATCAGTTCACTATCAAAATCAAACAGCTTTTTTTAAAGGTCAAAGTTCTACATAAAGACAGTCCCCCAAAACGCCCGCTCGATGGGAAGAAGTGGTGCAGCAAACTCCCTAGCCATTAGTTCACTACCTAGTCACCATACAGTCATCATCTGCCTTTTTCCATCATCGTCGTCTTCTAATCAAACCAGATTCAACTGAATACCAGTAGTTCACGTGGAGCGACTGCCGATCTGACCTCCACAACCCATTAACTGAATAACACAGTACTTATTGGCAAGACTGGTGTCAGATTTTCTGGCTTCCGACAATCCGTAACGACTGCCAAAGATATACAAATGCCAGCCGGGACAAATAGCTTAACGTGCTTTCCGAGGCATGAAGGAGTCTCGGTTAAGATAGTTCCCCATCTATAGACCGACCTCAGCAAGCGTTGCTTACCTTGAAGATCGGCCCGTGCGGCTGTTATTATTTAGCCACGAGCTCCTCCATGCAAAATGACTTGTTAACAATGTGAATGCATTATTACGCTACCTACTACACATTACCTACTGTGAAGTTAAAGCTTCTATTTCAAAACTAATTAGTTTATAATGAGCAATCCTTGCTTTTAGCAACATTACGCTTTTGCATTACAACAGACATGTTTAATAATGGACAAGTACCTACAGATGTTAGGAGTATGGGACTTGGAACAAAATACTGTTGAAATTGACAATAGCATCAACGTTATAGTAATGATGAGATTGTTTTAACAAAGTCATGCAAAAGTTCCACGAAAATTGACAACGTTTACGTACGTAGTTTTTCTGACTCAACAGACAGATGTGTTGTTGGGGAGTTTGTTGGGCCACTTCTTCTTCCCAACAGCAAGAAGTGGTGACGGGCGGGGCGGAGCGTTTTTGGGGACTGTCTTTTTGTAAAAAAGTACTCAGCCTGATTTTATAAATGACTTTTGACTTGACTTGTTTAACGGACAAGCCGTACCTTTTCTTTAAACATATTATTAGGGTCTGAAGAGTTAGGGCTTTTAGAGTTATGAAAGTTGCGATTACTCATGATGATGACGTACCAATGTCATCATGAATCCATTAAGAGAGAGAGAAGGAGTTACAAGACGAGTAGCATAATGTCTTTTTCATAACGGAATCATGTTGCTATCACTTCATAAAATATCTGATTATATACTTCTAGCTTTTGCCTTCCTCATGAATGTGGCTATCATATATTTTTTTTTTCCTTAGCCTATTGTGTAGGCACAAAAACCTGCCAGGCTATCATATACAAAAATAATTTTCCAAATCCGACTAATAGTTCCAGAGAGTGGCGTTTTCAAACAAATAAACAAACGAACTCTTCGGGTTTATTATATTACTAGCATTTACCCGCGACTTCGTACGCGCATATCCCGTTCCCGTAGGAATGTCTCGTTTTCGTATAACCGCGTTCCTCATGAATGTGGCTATCATGTACGAAAACATGTACGAATTTTCCAAATCCGGCTGGTAGTTCCAGCGTTTAGCGCGTTCAAACAAACAAACTCGTCAGCTTTAAGCTTTATAATTAGTATATGTAGTTATATTATCAGTATAGATTATAGTATAGATTTACAGGGTAGTAAAAATATGTATAAACGTACAAATGGGATAAAGAGGGAAGAGGAAGACCTCATAAGGCATCATCCATATCCACATCGTAATCAACGAAAATATTCCGCACACTGACAGTACTTTGGCCGAAGAAAAGGCCAGTCCACTTGTCTCACCTGTAAAGTCGACTGACTGCTTGCTGATTTCACGAACAACTCGAGAATACTCGGATCAAGGCCTGTTTCAAATCAAACGGCTCGTACATTATAATGACTGATTTGCTGGTTAACAATTAAAGTGTTATGAACTTGCGAGTCTTACCAATTTACGTGAAGTGTTTTTAATGGAATTAGTTTTGACTGACTGACGGATGAACGGAAGCGAGGACTACCAGCTTTAGGACTAATATAAAAACCTGTTTCTTTTTCTTTATACAGAATTACTGTCTGCAAATAAAACGCGACAGTAAAACCCTCCCGTACAATAGTGCTGTGAAACTTATCAACCACTGGACGTCGAACCTTACTTAGGCATCCGTCCGCAATGCATTTGCATTTGATGAAAATTCCAGCGGTAGTTGGCAAGTTGCAAAAACTCCGGCATTTGAGTCCACTGTCTGTACTACATCCGGAATTTGAATAAAACCTACATTTTGATTGTTGTATACAGAGCTGGGATAAGTCGATGGATTAGAGGATTTATCGATAGTTTTTGGAAGAGTCTTTGTTTTGTTGATCACAACAAAATTATGGAAAGGAAAAATATTTTTTTAGTTATGTGTAGGTATGTAAATAGTTATGTTTGGAAAAACTGATTCTATTAAATTTGATTTCTCTACATTGAAAGCTTGACCTACTGTCGATTAGTGTTTAGTTTCATTTTATCTCGGAAAATGCGTGTATTGTGCCAGATAGGCCTCGAAAACAAAAATCTCGAAAACAAAAACGACTTTCCTTATGTGATCTACGTTGTCGTCGTGTTGGTTGGCTCATTAATGACACTTTATTTTTGATTAACTAAGTAGTAACTTAGTTAGTTAGCACTACATGAAATAATGCTCCTTAATTTTCCATTCACTCCTCTAAATCTGCAAAGGATCACAGTTTTCAGAAAAAGTAGAACTTAATCTAACGCAGCATTGAAGTAGATACGTTTTCCCCATCACCTTATAATTTCAAAATAACGCGACAAGTCATACTTTACTTGAACTTCATGCAAATACATTTAATGTATTAACATGCCATGATTTTAAATAAATGAAAAATAGGGATGCCCTCTGTATTTTCGATAGTACATTTTGTCTCGTGTTACTGTCACATTTTATTAAGCGATAGATAATAAATTGGTACTTTATGGTACTTAATGTTGCGGAATTAGTTTGAAAGAGTCACCGGCACGGGTGGGTTTTAGTCAGTAAGAGTCTGACACTCCCTTCCACTCCGAGCCGAAGGAGTCATTTGATGATTTCCCATCCATAAATGAGAAAAGTACATAAATTGTGAAAATGTATGATTTACACTTGAAAATTGTGAATATTTTAAACTTTTTCAAGAGATGGCCCTTTGAAAAGTGAAATATAATTTACTCGCTTTTTAATATTTAAAAGTTTTTATTATAATATTTGACGAGTTTAGTTTAATCACAATAGACAATAAACGATAGCATTCATATAACTAAATAAACTTTTCTATAACTTTATTCATTAAAGTTAACTGCATAGTTGGGAACGATAAAACTTTGTGTTAATTAAAGCTTTTGAAGTATTTCAAACTAATTAATATCTAACACGTACAGAAAGTTTAATAATATATTTAGCTAATTTTGTAAAACCAAGGAGGGTTTTTAGGTAATCGTCTGGAGCTGACATTATTTATTTTTGTTTTGCCAAGGGTTATAGTCAGAAAGTTTTTTAATTGTGCAAAATATTTACGAGCAAATGCTAGCACAGACAAAACACTTTAAGTGACAATATGTAATTGTCAACTTGTTTGCAATTTGCCTCCAACTTGACTTACACTAAGCTGTTCTGCGTACCGCAATGGCAGGAATAGTATTACCCCTTACGTTCTGTAAAATTACACCTTATCACCAACTTTGGTATACAATGTGGAGACATCGATACAAAAATAAATAAAAACACTGGCAATACTGGTTCATAGAACCATTTTAAAACTATTATAAATCTTGTCACCAAAATTAAAAATTTGCTTCCCAATTGCATAAACCGTCAAAAAAACTCAAACTAGTCAAGGGTAGTGAATATTATTCTGACGAAATTTTCCAAGCAGTTAGTGACATCAAATCTGTGATAAAAGATAACATTCGTGTGAATTAATTTATTGTGTGCGTATTTATTGTCGTATCGTCGTCTCCACCTAGTATATGCATATTTTTAGCTTTTTCCTGCGGTATAATTCGCCTGAAAACTTGTTTATTATGTCCGGGGAACATACAACAAATGTCATAGCCTATCCGTGTAGCATATTAATAACTAAGACATAATTATTTTTTTATATGTATGGCTTGTTGGAAAATTTTAACTATCAAACAAAATGCCTAATGTCGATGTCGACAGCTCAAATCATCGATACGCGTCCCATCACTACTATGGCACCATCTGTATCTTAGAGCGGGCAAATCTTTCCTGAATATTTGATTCTTCATCATGCCGTGGAATTTCATGTGAGCATGCTACCAGATGCGTAGCGTTGATTTGTTTAGTAACATCTGCTGCGCTTCCTGTTTCGAATTTTGCGTTTAATTATTCATAACACCATGATGATAAATTCTAAAAACGTTTTTCTAACCTCTTGTATTTTTCTAGTTCTATGTGATGTTTCCACGCCTTATTTCAAGGGCTTTATTCGATCTTCGAAAAAGCTGTAGACAGTAAAATAACATCTTGCAAGATTCTCCCAAAAGTTAGGCTACCGATGACTTTGTCTTTTCACGATAGTTACGCGCAACTATCCTTAAACTGTGTTAAGTATTACAGTTTATCTAAATGCAGCTGAACATTAGAAATATACATTTCTGACGTCTAAAACCTAGTCACAAGGTTACACAATATTTTACTACCCGTAACGACTGTCAAAGATATGAAAATGACAATTATCTAGAAATGACAGCCGGGACCAGCGGCATAACGTTTTAAGGCAAAAGTCTTATGTTTACCCAGTTCAAAAATTCCAAAAACGGATCATCTTTACAGCCTTCCACAGCTGTAATTACTGTTAATTTAATACACGATCCCACACCATAACGCTGACGCCATAAAGACCAAACCATGTAGATAAACAAGAAAAATTGCCAAAAAAATTGTGAGACAAAACCCAACCGTGGTTAATAAATTCTGAATGTGTGTAATGCTCTGAAAACGGAGATAAGCGGGGACATTTATCATTTGAGGTTCTACTACCGGTATGTGATCGAGGCACCGTAATTACCTTGGCTTCTAGACACAGTCATATTTTATAAGCGATACCGATTTTCGGAAAATCCAAAATGTATGGGATTGACATGCGCTACCGAAATGTCACGTGGTCAATACATTTCGTTTTGACTTTCCGTCAGTTGGTATAGCGGTTACATTTAGATATGGTAGTTTGAAAACCTTCGTTTGTCACTTTGTTTGCATTATGGCCTGCGCAGACTGGCGGACGGGACGGCAGAGGATTTTTAATTTATAAACTAAATTTAATACTTATCCAATCGAAATAAGGTATATATTTCAATGCCTGGTGATCAGCCTCTGAGCATCGCAGCGCGGTCACAGAGCAAATTAAAAATACTCGACAAAATATACTGAATCACTGTTTTTTTTTGTACCCATTGTAAAATGCTGTTCATAATGAGTACAAGAATCACTTTTCAGGAATTGCGTTGTTTCTTTCTTTATACCTTGTATAGTTAGTTACAATAAAGCAACTATTTCTACACACTTAAACAAAAACTTGTCAAAAAGCACCAAATTTAGGCTTACACTGCAGGGTTTTAGAATCGCAGTGCGATTCTTTTGCCCAGACCCTTACCAGACTTATCCAGTTTATTTTCTAATAATAAGGCTAGCTGGAGAATGAAAAATCGCGTGGACCCATTTCTCACAAAATTATACTAGTTTTAAACAAATAATTTTTTGTGCATATTTTCCATTTATTGCCTCTTCGTAGGTGTCTGGATTGGAATGGGGCTCATCAGAAGGCTTAAAGTCACCCATAGAGCAATGGAGAGGGCAATGCTCGGAGTTTCCTTGCGTGATCGAATCAGGACTGCCGATATCCGCAAGAGAACCAAGGTTACCGACATAGCCCGAAAAATTGCCAAACTAAAGTGGCAGTGGGCAGGGCACATTGCTCGCAGAACAGATGGTCGATTGCTGAAAAGTTCTGTAGTGGCGACCGGGTACCGAAAGACGCAGCGTTGGAAGGCCTCCCACAAGGTGGACCGATGACCTGGTGAGGGTCGCGGGTAGCCGATGGATGCGAGACGCACAGGACCGGTTGTTGTGGCGACACTTGGGGGAGGCCTATGTCCAGCAGTGGACGTCTTTCGTCTGCTGATATGATGATAAGGTGTCTGGATTTGATACGCGTGGGCAATTCTCATCACATTAGCTACAGCAGCAAGGACAAACTTTAAAAAAATTACGAAGATAAAAAAAAGACGATCAATTCGGCTTAGATCTCTTCTCCAACAAAAACAATTACTCAAAAGTGGTTTCTCTCCATTCTTATAAACCCAGAATGCATTAAAATTTGCTCACACGTTCCCAAATATAATTTTGCGTTTGTATCAGATAAAATGCTAACGTTTCGTGTACCCTTCGCGGCGAAATAAATCTTCTCAAAAGATTTATTGTGAGTTGCGTTGAATGTACGTGTTTGTTGAATATTGATTAAGTTTTCAAGAATATTTTTGTGCAAGATGCAAATGTGTTTGTTTTCAATTGGATTTTTTTCAGTTTTTATGTTTCGATAACGTTATTATAAGAGCTGATTTATTTTCACTTTTTAATGTATTCGCAAAATAAATATCATATGGCCAATAGGGTATTTTACTGAAAAAATCAGATTTACTAAAAATATTGGTCACGTATTTTTAAATTTTTCACCTAAACAAAAAATTAAGACGATAAAGTGCGTTGAAAACACGCGTGACATCACTATGATGGTATAATTTTTACAAGTGAAGTGACGTCACGCGTTTTTTAAAAGTCACCAGTACAGACCCGGAATTTGATACCTGTGTAGATTACTAATTTCCAATCTAGGGTTGGTGACAGACGAAGGAACTCCTCAACGATCATCAGATATACTGATAAGTTTTTTGACGTGACAACGTCTAATAAATCGATGAACGCCGGCTGCACGCACGAAAAAGGATGGCTCATTGTAACGTTACGATCATTTTATCAATGTTTTGTTATGACGTTGTCACGTTAAACTATCGTCCGTAAACCGGCTTCACAGATTTACAGACAACCAATTTTTTTTTCTACTTATTAGCGCGTTAAAAGCTTGTTTGCATTTTTTACTATTCTTTATTCAACCTCGATTCATTACCTATTTCAAGTCGCAAACTATCAGCGGGCACTGAACTCTCACTGAAAGCCATTATTTTAAATAAAAAGTATTTTTATTGTTCTTGTCGTTTATTACATTGCGTCGCTAGACGTAGACTTTTGCCCTTTCCACATCCTAAGCTTCACAACAAGATTTATTCCATTCGCCGATTTCCAAAGAAATCCTTCCCGTAACATATAACTGAACCCTCACTGCGGAAACTTGACGACCCAGGTTTTCCCACACAAGAAATTGCCAATGCAATATAACATAACCCGATCACTGAATCCATTGGTTACAATATTGATACAGAACACAAAGAATTATGTACCCTATTCCGTTCTGATAGAGACGTTGAGCTAACCAAATTGAACGATGGAAATTGGACGCACGAAAAATGTACGGAACTCTCATAGGATTATTTATGGATCGTTGAAGGTTCTTTTGGTAACAATTTTAGTATATATTTTTTGAAGTTTAGTTATTTTTTACGCAGATGGTCGTTTATTTTTTGGAGCGAATGCGTTATTCGATTAAAACGGGCCTGGTGATAGTGTTACATTTTATGGTTAATAAAAACGCAGGTTTTTTATTAGAATTTGAGTTTTGATAAAATGTAACCCAAACTTATCAGGGGTAGTGAAACATGCTGTATAATGTTCGAAAATATTATTATTATCGGCTGTTTGATTTCGCCATATTAAGGTTCAGAAAAGAAAATAAACGCTTGAAAGCCTAGATTAGGTAGGTAGGTGTTCCGTTTACACAAATTATTTATTTGGTAGTCATTATAGCTAAATATTTCATTTCATTTTATTTATTCAAACAATAAACATTGTGTATAATATTCGCTCGCTAGGTACATAATAATTACAATAAAATTGTCACATGCAAAACAATTTGTACAATTTGAAGCTAAAGTATAGAAAAACAAAACAAAAAAAAGGTTAAATAAAACATCAAGTCAATCAATTAAAAGATGTCAATAAATAAATAAATGTCAGAAAGTATGTCAGATATAATGTCAAATGTACGCTATGCCAGATGATTAGTCAAAGTCAAAGTGTAGAAGTCTAAAATAAATTCAATTAAAAGCTTGTTCAATGTTATTATTATAATCAATTATTTTTTATCAATAATTAAGGATGTGAATGTGACAATTTAACAAGGGAGAATAGAATAGGAAATGTATAACACCACCTCCATGAAACATAAGACAGGAACAAAAAGACAATTATGAAGCTAAAGTAGCCATTAAAAAACCTTTTAAAAATATGAACGGCTTTACTTTTACAGAAAATCGTGTCTCGACTATAGAACACTCATCTACGAATATACAGTTCTACCACAAAATCTGATCAACCTTTTTAACTTTTAATATTTGCATACGGTTATTGTTCTGTATAGTGTCGGACGTAAAGAATAAAAAGCACCATCCCATCACTTCCCGTGGGTGTCGTAAGAGGCGAATAAGGCAGTGTTCCGCAAGGTGTGTGTCGCGGCACACTGGTGTACCGTGCTCATTGGATGGTGTTCCTTGGAAAAATACGGCTATGACTTAAAGTTAAATAGACAGATGGAAGAAAAATACCGACACATCCGCAAAAACTGATTAAGAACATTGTGAACATTTTGGCTATGAGTAAAAAAATATATCCTCAGCTTTCTAAACATGTTATTGCAATACTTTTAGTTGTCACGACGTCTAGGGGTTCTCAATATTTTACACTGCGACTCCCTTTGAGTGTTATCATTTTTTTGCGACGCCCTTGTATAAAAATATATAAAAAATATATAGGTCCGGGTTTGGGCGCTCAAGAAGCTCGTAGCTAAATAACATCAGCCGCCTGGTTCGATCTTCAACGTTGAGCAACGCTTGCCGAGGTTGGTCTGTGGATGGGTGACCATCTCAACATACCAAGACTCCCGCGTGCCTCGGAAAGCCACTAAACCGTTGATCCTGGCTGCCCATTGGCAGTTGTTACGGATTGTCGGCTGTCATTTGTATCCTTTTGGCAGTTGTTACGGATTGTCAGAAGCTAGAAAATCTGACACCAATCTTGTCAAGAAGTACCAACTGTGCTTCCCAGTTACTGTGTTTTGGAGGTCAGACAGGCAGTCGCTCCACGTAAAATACTGATATTTACCTGACTCTGGTTTGACTGGAAGCCGACCCCGATATATTTGGGAAAAAATTAGGGGGAGTTCATATGTGGATCATATTTCAACTGCACTGGTCTAGTTTACTCTGAGAAAATGGCTGTGACAGGCGGACGGACAGACGAGTAATTCTATAACGATTCCGTTTTTCACATGGACGTTGGGAACCTCAAAAAATTATTGCAGCTCCTGACACATTGCCAATAGACTAAAATTCTTCCTATATAAAACAGTTCCAACCACATTTCCTCCTACAAATCAGAGAATACAGTTAAACGAACAAAGGCATCAGAGCTATCCTGATGTGGTTTCCGAATAAATTTAGTTCAAGCCGTCGAGTTGTGGTCAGGACTTTAAGGCATTTAAATTATTTGAAACCAGCTTTTGCAAATTGTTGTGCGAAAGTCGGAAATTCCCACGGGAACTCACTATCGGGATAAACAGTATGTTATCTCGTAATTCCTGGATAGGTCTACTCTAGCACGTCATCATCATCTTCTTACCCTATCCCATGTTACTTGGGGTAGGCGCAGCACGTTTTTTTCTTCCATTCTGTCCTGTCAGCCGTCACGCTTTCACTAACTCCCTTTCCTTTCATATCACTCCTAACACAATCCATCTATCTTTTCTTTGGCCTAAGTTACGTGCATTTCATGCCTCTTGTTCACATGATCATACTAAGATAAGCAGTCCCTTTTAACTTTCAGCCATTTGATGCGTCATTGATTACCAAACATACTCTCGCATTTTTAATGATTTAAGGATAAATGCGATCTATGGCTACTCGTATTATGTGTGATTTTTGTTGCACGTTTAAAATTGAATATATATATACCAGCTTTTGCCTGCGACTTGGTACGCACATATCTCGTTTTTTCCCGTTCCGTTGGAATTTCCGGTAATTCTCTATTAGTGCTCCCTTACACTCCCCAAAACGTAACAAGAATCCGCAGACTGGCAGACATGATGAATATTGATTATTATGCAATCAACGAAAGAAAGAAAATGAGTT
Organism: Mamestra configurata; assembly: GCA_002192655.3. Taxonomy (NCBI): domain Eukaryota; kingdom Metazoa; phylum Arthropoda; class Insecta; order Lepidoptera; family Noctuidae; genus Mamestra; species Mamestra configurata. Next base: position 60,045 of record NDFZ01004832.1, read on the forward strand.
GCAGTACAAGTATGACGCAGACCATAAAAATAATCAACATTAGTAGCTTCCACAAGTTGGGAAAATATCCGTCACATCCGCACCATCGCTCAGCATAATGATGGGGCTCGTGTGCGACACAGTGCCACAGCGCTGGTTTTCAGTGACAGCAGAATGATAACCAATAATTTTATGTTATTACAGTACTCCCAAAAAGTCACAAAAGCCAATGGAGAAAGTTATGCTCGAAGTACCCATGCGTGTCAGATCCAAATATTAAGTCTTTCCGCAGGATAACCAAGTTTATCGACATCGACCAAAGAATCGCCAAACTTAAGTGTCTGTAGGCAGGTAACATTGCGCGCCAAAGAGATAGTCGATGGGACAAAATAGTTCAATTAGGTCGGATATGAGTAAATCAACCCGAAAAGAAGAAGTAGCGATAGAAGGTCACCCACATGGTGGATCGACGACCTGGTGAAGTGTGATACGTACCGAAAAGGTCAATGTGCCAACACTTAGAGAAAGCCTATGTCCAGCAGTGGACGTCTTTTGGCTAAAATGATGATGAAACACTACCAGCGGCCGACCCGGTTATCAGCTTCAGGTACGAGAATCACCAATAAGTGATTTTCAAAAAATTATTAATATTACGTGTTAAGCTTTTGAAATGTTAGAATAAGCTAAATAATATAGAAGCTAAAATCGTCTTAACTTGAACTTAATCGAAAAACAGAACAACGAGATAACTTACTTTTTTAGTTTTAATTCCTTCCTGAAGATAATGTTTCTCTACGCAACGAAATAAAAACGGGAAAGAGAATTTATTCGAAGTTAACATTTTTGTGGCTAAAAAAGTTTGTGAAAGAATTTAAATGCAGAATTGAGCCGAAGCGAAGTTCAAGGAGGGATATTTTTTAAATTGTGTTGAAAATTTTTGCGTTTCGAAAATTCTGTACTAGAAATGTTTTCCTGCATTCAAATATATTTTGGCGTCTCGTAAAGGAAAACAAACTACTTATAAGAAATGTATAGTGTTAAAAAACTTTTTACAAAACAATACAAACGACTTCCAAATCAAAAACACTATAAAATATAAAATACTGATTTGAGATTGATAAAATTGAGAGATTGATAAAAAACTGAATTGGAAAACCCATATCGAAATCTTATGCAAGAAAATCAGTAAGTCTGCCTATGCTCTGCACACATTGTCGTCTATAATGGGTGTGGAGGCGTTACTTACAGCTTACTATGGTTTAACAGAATCCCATCTACGCTATGGTGTCATTTTTTGGGGCAACTCAACAGATAAAGACAGGGTGTTCAAGGCTCAAAAGAGATGCGTTCGTTCAATATTTAAAATAAAACCTACTGATAGTTGCGTGCCTTACTTTAAAAAATACAAAATGCTTACTTTGCCATGCCTGTACATTTTAGAGGTAGCTGTATTTGTCAAAACAAATCCAGACCGATTTACACGATTAAACGAAGTAGTCCCACGTAACAGGCGCGACAACAGTAGGATATGCTCTCATACTGCGAGAACATCCCTCATGCGCAAAAGTGTTTTCTGCATGGCTCCAACGATATTTAATAAATTGCCTAAAAGTTGGAGAGAACTACCCTTGTCACTTTTCAAAAATAAAATGAGATTTTTTTTAGTTAATAAAGTGTACTACAATGTTTTAGATTTTTTGAATGAAAAGGACTTTTCTATTCCGACTTCTAATATATATGGTTGAATAACAATTTAATAATGTGAATTTTAAATCAATTGACTTTAAGTGATACTATTTGACAGCATAAAAATGAATATACTGGACATAATTTAATTTATTTTTGACTATAATATACTTATACGTACTATAATAGCTTGACATCAATTATTATCTATTTCTTGTGTTTTGTAAAAAAATGTAATTTTTATACCTCTAAAATTTGTACGCCGTTATTGGCAAAACATGGACGCTCACAACATAGTAATTAATACCTTGCATGTCTGATTTGATTAGTCAGTTTATGTAAACGCATGTTTGACAAATAAATTATCTTTTATCTTTTATCTTTAAAATAAAAAAAAGCATTTTTTGTAAAAAGGTTTTTTTATTTCGCTTTTTAGTGGTTCACATATGCTTACCCCTTCACAGCGTACCGGCGTGATGTTATGTTATGAACTAGTGTAAATATAGACAGACATGACATTTCAGCAATCCCAGTCCATTTGCTATCATTTATTGAGGAGTTCCGTTGCCTATCTCCGAAGTTCTTCATCAGATCTTCACCAAATTGAAATGAGATCACTCCGAGAAAGTACTCTTCCAAAAACTACCCAAGTTCTTAAAGTCGGTTAAAATATCATGTTACAAAAAATGAAATTCTTTCGGAACCCTTTGCACGCGAGTCCGACTCGCACTTGGCCAGTTTTTTAATTGATAGGCTTGCATTGACCACTATCTCACCTGATGGAAAGCGATGATGTGATCGACGATGGAGCACGCTTGCCTAAAAGTAAACTGTTCACTCTTGACTTCAAGACCCCTCAGGTTAGCTATCTTCATAACATCGACATGTACAAAATATGAGTACAAAGTTTGCTTATTTCTTTCTCCTAAACTTCTTACAAACAACCTCTGAACTTCCCTCCAATCACGTTTACTTCCTTCATTATTCTTAACCCTTCATCTTTACATAATACGCGGCACGATACGACAGTATACGCCAGTTCGCAGCGTATCAAAACGTGTCTAATACGCAACAACGCGGCCGCGTTCCGTGATTCTGAATAATAATCAGGAAGCTTTTAACATGCTTACAACAAAGTATAGGTAAACTCTGGCGTATGGGGTTAAAAATAATTTACAATGGGTTGAAGGAGGTCAGGAACGTGGGAATTGCTACGAGTAAAGAGAAGCCTATGCTCAGCTTGCCAGGGTTGTGGAATTTATTCGAAAGAGTCACCGCGGCCCTGGAACGCAAAGGGCTTTAGAAGGAACACGGATAGGTTTTAGTCAGTAAGAATCTGACACGTCCTTCCGCTCCACCCAGAGCGGAAGAAGTCATTTGATGACTTCCCATCCATAAAAAAAAAAAATCTCACCTGTTCGAGAGACATATGCTGTATGTCAATCTGTAGATAAAAAGGGGTCAGATTTATTTTTTTAAACTTTATGCACTAGTAAAACCACTGTACAAAGGCGGACTTAATGCCTTAGGCATTTTCTACCAGTCGACCTTAAGGTGGTACAGAGACAACATGGAAGGTGCAACTTAAAAAAAAAACAAATAGAGAGAAGAAAAAAAAACATTTATAAATACATAGACATACATACACATAAACAAAGTTATTATGAAAAAACGAATCCAACGAATTAACGTTGTGATGATTCCACCAACTTCTTGCGAATGTGCTCACGTGGCTTCACATTAAAGGACAACCGACTTGACAGATGAAGCATGGTTTTAAAATAAGAATAAATAGTGGCACTTTTAACCGTTGCTCCATTCTGCCATATATCGTACTCATATCCTTTGCAGTCCATTTGGGTAGTCAGAAGTCCTAATAAGAGTACATATCTGACACCAGTCTTGCCGAGGGGTTTCGTTTTAGTCAGATAGGCAAATCTCTCCATGAAAAATACTGGTACTCAGCTTCATCCATCTAGATGGGAAGCCGACGACAATATACTTGTTAAAAACAGGTCAAGTGCGAGTCGGACTCGCGTGCAAAGGGTTCCGAGCGAATTTTATTTTACAAAGACTTTTTATGGGTTTTCCTGTAATCTATAGGTGAAAAACAGCATTTTTCGGAGATAAGGGGTGGTTTGTTTTTAATGGTAATTTTTCTTCTAATTTCTTAATAAGCCCTTTTATTTGATAAGACACATGGTACGGTAATAAAACTTTTAATTTAAATTTGTAATTTATCCCCCAAAAGTGACCCTTACTCATTATTTATTTATTTACGTAATACGTCCGTATTTGGGTCACAAAAGTTCACATGTGTACTAAATTTTCATGGAATCGGTCTAGTATTTTCGGAGAAACTTGGATGTGACTGACAGACGGACAGACAGATAGACACCCGAGTGATCTAAAATGGAACGAGTGAAAATATCATCTTTTCTACTGCACGTGCATCTTTTCCAAGAATACTAGCATAAACATTTCCAATAGCAGATTTACCTAATCTGGTGCAGAAAGATTTAAAATACTTCTAAAATGGAACTTATGTCCTCTACAAACAAGCCAAAGACACGGGTTATTTATAACTAACTTTAAACTACACGATCGATTATAAACTTTAACTTTCTAGAAATAAAGTTAAGTTTCACTTTGCGTTAAAGCTTGTATTTATGATTTATATCTGTGGCCGTAGTGCGGGATATAAGCTTGAAAATTTTTGTTTATCTCTGAAATATTAATATGGGAGGCGTGTGCCTTTGACCGAAGTAAATATAAAATTTTCATACGGTTTTTACCGCATTTCCTGCAAAGAAATTGAGTGCACGAGCTTTAATTGGATGGGAATGAAATGCGTTTGCACTGAGTGGAAATTTTTATGCTCAATTACAGTAAATGTGATCAATTTGTGTGGTAAAGCTCCGTTTGTGACGTTAATATACATGGAGATATTATTTCTTATAATAATAATAAATAATAATATCTTGGGACAACTCACACACGGTCATCCGATCCCAAACTAGGCAGAGCCTGTGCTATGGCAACCAGACAACTGATAAACATACTTATATATTTCTGAATACATACATATTATAGACAAATTACCCTGGACAAGTAGGGTATGTATGTAAGTACCTACGTCTGCTGCTCCGTTAGTCTCGCGGTCGCAAGCGCGACTGCCTAGCGTGGAGACCTGGGTTCGATTCCCAGGTCGGGCAAAAAAGTATTATTGGGCTTCTCCAATGGGAATTTCCTAGTAACGGCCCGGATTTTGGAATTTGGTGGTGTGTCACCCCCGTGTCTCGGAAAGCACGTTAAACCGTTAGTCCTACACCAGATCTCTCTCCGGTCGTGTCGAGTTGCCGTCCCATCAGAATATGAGAGTGATGGAAGAGGAAATGCACCTGTGTTTGCGCACACACTTGTGCACTATAATATGTCCCGCGCCGATGGCTAGTCTCGGTTGAAATTGGCCGCCATGGCCGAAATCGGTCAGGAGGACTATACAAACGTCTGAACGTTTTGGTCTGATAAGGCATGTGAACAGTTTGTCATCTATCCTTATGGGGTCAGTAAAGACTACACAAAGACCAATAAAAATAATTGTGTTGTGGTATATGATATTTACTTTGTAAATAGGTAAAAAGTTAAAAAAAAATACACGTCAATGGTTTTAGATTTATTTAAATAAGATAAAGCCTGTATTTCCTAGCTTGACTATGCCAAAAAAACAAATAGTTCAAGACAGTTGAATCGTTTCACCGGGACTCGTCAAGTTTCATTGACTCGGCGTTTGTCTGGTAGTTGCCACGGTTGATTCTGGCTCTCAGGAGTTATAATGGTTGAGAATGGTGTGGTGACCCAGTATGGCGGCCTTGTTTTATAAAAAGTCACTTTATATACTCTATTTTGCCCTTCAATAAGTTCTTTCTTTAAGATGATAAATATTTAATAAATAATTATATTTTCGAGCCGTTTGGGGTTGAAACTCTCGGGTTGTGGGGTCCGAGTGCTCATAACTTGTTTAAATATCTCTCAAAACGCTTAGTTGACACTTCGCGTGACCCAAGGGCTGGCTTTTACCTTGGACAAAGGATAAGCATTGCCATACAACGTGGCAATGCTGCCAGCCTTTTGGGTACTTTACCAGTGGCCAGCAATGCGGACAAAAATTTTTTCGACGCCATTTTAAACTATTTTTAGTTAGTTTTAATTTTTATTTAGATGATAAAGCGTTCAAGATTGAATCGCCGATGTTTTTGTATCAAATATTGATATCCACCCACATCAGAGTCGGTTTTGACTGAAAATTGAGTCCAATATAATTCGGGACACGGAAAATCAGATTAGGTGCTGGTTATTGTCATCAATACAAAGCAGGATAAATTAATTATTTGTGGATAATTTTATTAGCATCAAAATCAATATTTACCTCCCGGGAAATCAGTCTGTGTGCACTGTACAAAATTAATGATCCACTTCGAATACGGTATCGGGAAATTTAATTTTCGAAATAGAAGATTATATTGTGTAACTGTTTAAATTAATTATATTTGTTGTTTGTTGATTTTATGAGAGATGTTCCCGGGATTCCACGTTTCTAGGTGGAGAGGAAATTGATTGTTTTGTTTGATTTACTCAGTTCTTGGTTTGGTATTTTGTAAGAAAAAGGATACTACATATTAGATAGTTACTTGGGCAAGCTTGCTCCATCGTTGACTACTTTATTGTTTTGCATAAGGAGAATTTGTGGTGAAATCCGAGCCAATCCATAATAATCAAAAACAAATTGATAACCCTTACTGATTTCGTAGCAGTTTGAAAATAATTCCTACTACATGTTCGGCCAACAGTTTCTTTAATATTATTAGTATTCACTAGCTTTAGTTTGCGGCTTTACCCGCGATAAAAAGTTATCTCAAGGGAATGCACTACCGAGATAAAAAGTATTTTATATCGTAAGCCAAAACATAGTAGTAAAGTATAGTCATCCTGACCGATTTCGGCCATGTCGCCACTCTCAACCCAGACTAGCCATCGGCGCGGGACATATTATAGTGCACAAGTGTATGCGCAAACACAGGTGCACTCCCTCTTCCATCACTCTCATATTCCGATGGGACGGCAACCCGACACGACCGGAGAGAGATCTGGCGCAGGACCAACAGCTGTACGTGCTTTCCGAGGCACGGGGGTGTCACACCACCAACTTCCAAACTTCGAGCTGTCACTAAGAAATTCCTATAAACATAGTAGTAGTGTAATTAAGTAAGATTACTCTCAATGCTGTTTCTTTTACTTTTTAGGGTTCCGAACATCCGTAAAAAACAGAACCTTTATAGGATCATTCTGTCTGTCTGTCGGTCTATCACAGAAAATTTTCTCTGAATCTACTAGACCGATTCTGTTGAAATTGGTACACATATGTGCTTCTTTAACCCAAACACGGACGAATTACGAAAATAAATAAATGTTGACTATGACACTAAACTTTTGGGGGACTAATTAAAATTCTAACTGTTCATTTCAAATAAAAGTGCTTTTTTTGAGGATTTATTTAACATTTCTATATTTTTATTCTCTCTCACATTTTTGTGCTCGTATTCATTTTATGGCTGAGTAAGCAACGCACAGACCATTTCCTTGCGTCTACGGTCCTGATTGGTCTTAATTAATCAGCGTCGGCATCTCTTCACACTATGATTCACCAGAATCCAGCCCACACGACTATTTATTCGAACCAAATTATTCGCGCTTTCACAAACGAATCCAATTTGCACTTTTATAAAAATCCGTCACAATTAAAATAACGATGCGTTCCCGTTATTCGTATATAAATCGTTATTCCTGACAAAATAAACCTAGGACTAAAGGTGGGTACTGACTGCTGTTACGAGTCGTAATGTTACATGTTACAAAGCGAGCAATCATACTGTCAGTACGTGAAAACAAGCACGTACATATGTATATGTGTTTTGTTTTACACGGACAGTTTAGCTGCGAATGCTACATTACGGTCCGTAACACCGATCAGTACCCAGTTTAAGAGTGATTTTCCAACAGACCCCCTACTATATATGTAATAGCCATAATGGATCCATTTTGAAAAAGGGATGGTGCTATTCGTGCAGTTTAGCTTCGTTTCTCTCTCACAGTACGCACAGTGGAATCATAATCGCATTGGAACGGCCCTAGTTGAGGGGCAGAGGGGTGCAAGGTATCTCAGCGGTGTGCTAGGAAATAATACACTAATGTGATCACTTCATTTTCCCAGCTTGGCTTAGCAACTCCGGTGGAAAAGGCCAGTGAAGCAAAATGCTAAAAAGTTATAGATATGTGCATGGGATGGAAGACAGGGATGCTTGGACGGCTGAAAAGAGTCTGCTACGCATACTTGGACCACTCTAGTCATACCTTCCACCGTATCATAGCTTCGCTAGGGAACCTCCTTGCTCAGCTTTGGTGTAAACAATCGCAAATTTTGAAATCCTCGTACCGCCTAGCTCCCTTGAACAGCTGAGGTGGAAAAGCACCCTAACGCAATTTTGTACGAGTTTAAACGTAGTAAATTACAATCGAGAAAATATTGGTAGGTACCGGTTTGAATTGGATGCTCGTTTCAACTATATTTTTCAGTTCAAATAAAGTGTTATTTATATCTGCTTGTACCCGCTGATGAAAACCGTCTGCAATAGTGAAATAATGCAGAAGGGTACATTCATATAGAATAGAGAACACCTAAATATTACTCGATTTTTAGATTTTATACTGTTAGCGCTGAATCGAGCATTGAAATTGCTGTAGTGCCACTTAAAACTGAAAAGGGACCAAATCTTAACTTATGATTTTTAGTACAATGAAGTGTAATACTTCATTGTACTAAAATTCATAAGTAAAGACTCCCATAGACAGGCGCGACGTCTTAATGCGACAACGATCGTGTTTAGAAATTCTAATTCGTCATATCTTAGTCGCATTGCTGCGCCTTTGGAAGCCTAAAACGAACCTACATATGTAATTGTGTAAAGAATCTTTTGCGATTTGAGCGCACGTCCGGCCTGCAGGAAGCTACTTAAGATTTGATTTAAGAAAAAATAAATAATGAGTTAACATGTATCTGTTGCCAATTTTTTTATGATTTTCCATTTGTTCTGTATGGTGTCGGACGTAAAAGAATAGCACCATCCCATCACTTCGTGTAGGTGTCGTTAGAGGCGGCTAAAGAACCAGAGAATGGGCAACAGCATTCTCTGTGCTTCTGTGCATTGCAACAGCTACACTGCGATCACCGCCTGCCAGCGTCGCGATGATGGCCCCTCCTCTTAAGGGAGGCAGTCCAGCAGTGGACGTCTTACGGCTGGTATGATGATCATGATAAAAATTTGATCATTTGTTTAGGATCTTTTAATATTTTGAAAAATGCGCTCGGTTCACAAACATACCATGACCTTCCTTTTATTTTGTTTCAAATGAGTGCTAAATAATACAAACGATATTGTTATTAGTTTCCCTCGACCACTCGACGGCGCGTCCGCTTTTCATTCAAGAATAGTGTTGGGTTGTACGGGAAAAATAGTAGTTATAAAACTGGAAACTAGTTGGGGAACTAGTTTGCCAATAGTTTTGGAATCTACTAGGTTTATAAGTTTGGAAATAACTAGTGTTTTTGTAAAATTGGCCCCTGTAAAAATCTGTAGGAAAAGGATTTTCGTCACTAATCAGTAATTAAACATTTTTTGATCTAGAACTGAGTAGTGTTTTAGTTATTTATGTACCTTTTTTTTCGTTGGGTTTAATATTTCTCAATAAACACACATTCCTTGTCAACTCTTATATTATCTTTGGCATACTGTACTTACTTGTTTATTACTCGTACTTACCTGTTTATTCAGAATTTTTATTTCTAAACATTACACAATGTTTAACCCCGCCTGTTTAAAAACTGATTAAAAAGAGGGGTGTTATAAATTTGACATGTGTATCAGTCTGTGTGTCTATCTGTGTTTGTCTGCGTCATCGTAGCTCCATAAAGGATGAACCCATTTTGAATAAGTGTTTTTATTTGTTATTACATAAAAACAAACTTAGTAAATAGATTAGCGGTCTCCCGACGCGCCGACGACTCTTAGATCAAAATACACTTAATATACTTACGAGTATTTCAAACGTGAAAAACCAAAACTTGTTATACCTTTTTAGAGGGTTTGTCTGTCGGGGGCTTTTTCAATAGTACGAGTAAGTCACGTTTTAACATTTTGAACGCCAGAGCACAAACCGCAAATTCTGACTTTTTTTTACATATTAGTGACGTTTGGCGTACAGGGTATCTATGCTTTCGTTTGTCACATATATGTGACAGTGACGTTCAAAAGGTTAGTAACATTAATTTATCCAGATGTATGAGAAGATATTATTTCACAATGATCTTTTCGCGACAGTCTCCACATAAAATTTCACAAATTTTTACTAACAGGCGGCACTGCCATTCAAGTGCGAAAACAATTTTGCAGCACTGTACAAGTCATGACAATCGGAACTTTGGAACTGTCGAACAACAGTCCATTCACAGTTGTCTAACTACTGACAGCAACCTTACAGCAATGACAATAAAGACCAAAATCAGGGATAAAATAACTCTGAACACTAGTAGTAGTACTTCAAACTAAAAACTGCACGGTACACTAAAGTTCAATACTTCTTGTATGTCAAAAGCTCAACACTAGCTCCGTGAGGCTGATATAAAATAATGAGATGTGAAATAATTTGCTCTTTCCCGTTGCACAAAGAAAACATAAACATTTTATAATTATCTTTGTGAAAAGAAAATAGTAAGTGAATACAGAAATGAAGTATCGGATGTTTCATTTCACTATGCAACTATTCGTGTAAGTTACAAAGCTATACGATAAAATTAAAATAGAAACCGATACCTGGAAACCGCTAAGTAGACTCCGCACCCAGGTCGGTCACCGTAGGCGCGGGCCTGCGAACGGCGAGCGTTGGGTGGCTCGCTGTCCGATCACCACCAGGCCCGGGTCGATGGCGCGTTGTGCTTCATGCGCGCCTCAAAGAGATGTCAGCATCGAAGACGGGGCCCGCTAGGGTTGCGGAATTTGTTCGAAAGAAGGAACACGGATGGGTTTTAGACAGTAAGAGTCTGACACGTCCTTCCGCTTCACCCAAAGCGGAAGAAGTCATTTGATGATTAGCCATCCTTAAAAAAAAAAACTCAGGTCGGTCGCACTAAAGATAACCTCCTCAAGTGGAGGTTCTCGGGTGGCTCCGATCTTCAGTGTTTGTGTGGCGTCGCTCCGCAGTCTATGGCTCACCTTTTGTCTGTCACCTGTACATGTGAATACTTTATGACTGCGTCAGCGAACGGTGTTGCCGTTGCTGAGTACTGGGCCAAGCATACAATTTGGTAACTGTATTTGCCACCGACACACTAAGAAGAGTATAGAAAAAAATAAAAAGTTATATAAATGGGTTGCGAGACATGCGCCCAAAACACAGGGGTTGGAGGTATATCAAGATAAGTTTTACGTTTACGACTACTTTTGATAAATTAATATCAGAAATAATGGTTGGAATTTGTACTCGTACAGACCACAAAAAGGAATGTTCCAGTGCAAAAATAAGGTGCCTCATAGCATCGTTAAGCTTTATTCTAGACCGTTTCAAAGCAGAATCAGAAAGATTGGTGTAAATGTATTTTTTTCCAAAAAATATTAAAATTTGATCAAGTTCTAGCAAAGTGTATTTATGAAAGGAAAAATAAAGACGTTAATCAATTTAGACTGCGCTAATGTATTGGTTGCATTTATGTATGCTAATTCACCAAAATCACGCAGTTTAGGTCGCTGTGCATTTAAATTTCAAAGTGGCTATTAAGTCGATGTTTCTTCAAATAATCAATATATCTATCTATTTTCCAAAAACAATACACCCTCGATATCTCAAACTACCAAACACATCACATTCAAAGATTCCCAGAAGTGCATGTGTTTCCATCCTTACGCCCGAAGCACAGAATGGCCTATTACTGTCAGAGATAACTTTGAAGTATGGCGCACAGAATCACGGATATCGTGATGTACAGCGCTTGATTCTTGTTGGTAGTTAAGTCGACTGTCCATTTCAAGGAAGGATGTGAACAGACATATTTGCTACATTGTTTCCTTTGTGGGACAAACCTACAACCTAGGGGTCTTTAAGTCAAGAGTGAATGGGTTACATCCAGGCAAGCGTGCCCTAAGATCGACCACATCATCGCTTTCCATCGCGTGAGATCGTGGTTAAACGTAGGCCTGTCGATAAGATAATATACATAACCACTGCAATGCTCCAAGGCCTTGAAACGCGATGAGTTTCGTAGTACCGATTCAGCCATCTTGGATTCTGCAAAGAAATGAAATAAAAAAGAACAAGATGTAAGGAAAACAAAATTATTTTTTACTTGACTCCATATCAAGCAGAAGACAGGACAGTTAATCGTCTAGCATTAAAATACGTTTAAGTCTGACATAAGCCCAATTACCAACCACCTCTTATTAAAAGTAAAACTTGTCGGAAATGTGTCGGTAAATTAATTAATCAGAATGCACCTCTTGGTAGCACTCTACAGAGTCAACACGGTGCTTGAAGCTGAATCTGGTGTGCTGAGTTGTTGGTGATGATCGAGCAGTAAACACGTTTAGAAACTGATGCTGGCGTCCAAATTAGTCAATTGATCGAATGTCCGACATACGTCTCTAATTTTATGGATCTGATCGTGCATGTCGTTCGATATGTTGCAGTGGACGATCGACGCGTTACTTCGTGATTCCACCAAATTTTCAAACAAAATTAAGCCCAAAAAAAACTGGCGTAGCTTAGCCGTGGTTTGCAGTGGAGTGGCGCCTCTACGTTTTGGAATAACTATTCTTCTTCATCGATTAGAAGCCAGTAGCTTGGGAAAGTATGCAAGAAGATATTTTATGAACCATGGAGTATCTATCTTTTTAATGAATTTTCTAAGATTTTGGGTGACTCACATTAAAAACGAAACTCTTTTAGAAGCACGCCTGTTTCTGCCTGTCACAGCCCATTTGCTCCGAATCTTGTGTAGTCAGTTGAAAGGTACACATATTATAAACTTATGTGACACAAACACGGGCGCATGACGTAAAGAAATACATTTTGATTATGGGGTCACATTTGGGGGACAAAAATACAGTAAAACCCACAATAAATATTACTGTATTTGTTGTGGGTTTTACTGTATTTGTCCCCCAAAAGTCAAAATATATTTATTTACAGTAATATTTAATACAGTAAAAAGTCTATGATTTAAATTAACTTTTTATGAAATCATAACTCAATCGAACCCTTTGCACGCTAGTCCGACTCACTCTGGCCTTTTTATTATTTCCAAAAACCCAGTGTTAAAGAACGATTTTATCATTAATTCAATTCTTAAATGATTTTCCAACTCATTTTATGTTTCACAGAACCGAGACTATCTTCACCACCAAATTCTAATTTAAAAGATCATCTTCACTAAACAGGGCTCTCTAAATTCAATGTTACAAGATAACTGGAGTTGTACCAAGTGATTATGATCAAATTTAAACTTGCGGAAATGGAAATTTCCTGGTAAAATAGGCTGAGTTTCACCAGCTGCCGTTAGAAGGTGTTCCCTTGTTCAATTTGCAATAAAAGTATTTTTAGGGCTGCGGTACAATTTGGGGTTTTTCAGGATTTTATGCCCAGTTACTGGGCTGTGGAGCTCAGGCGGTCGTTCTATGTAAGTAAAATACTGGCTGAATACTAGTATTTCACTAGCATCTGGATAGACCGAAAACCGACCCCAACATGGTTGAGCAAGGCTGCCTAGCCAAAGACTATTTAATGTCACAAAAAAAAAAACCATACCGTATTAGTTATTTATTCCTCTGGCGATATTAATAATTTCTCGAAATAAAATCCTGGATAAGCCTTAATCAAAATTTTATTATGAACTCGTTGAAAACACATAGATAAAAATATTTTTAAATATTCTTGTTATTATGCATACATTTTTAATAACGAAAATTATTGTTAATTATTACAGAAAACGCTTTTAAAATTTCAGTAACTTAAAATCAAAATTAAAATGAAAACGTGTATTTAAATGTTGTTTGCGGTTCCCGGGCACGCTACTTTAAATGATTGAGTTTCATCACTTTGGGTTTTTGTTATTATTGAATGACCTACTTTAAAAGGTTGCTCGCTGTTACAGCATTCATTATCTGCCTAGCCTTTTCCCAATTATTTTGGGATCGGATTCCAGTTAAACTGGATTCAGCTGAATACCAGTATTTTACGTGCCCATTTACTGGGTACCACGGTACTTCTTGGCAAGACGAAGTCAGATTTTCTAACTCCTGATAATCCGTAACAACTGCCAAAGATCAACTAATGACAGTCGGGACCAACGACTTACGACCTCGATAAGCGTTGCTTAACCTTAAAGTTCGACCCATACGGCTATTATTATTTAGCCACGACCTCCTTGTTGCAGAATACATGCTAGTGATTAGTGCTTCTTTTAATCGTAATGCGAATTTGGAATAATAGTCTAACTAAACTATCGTCGTTATCATCAGCTTACACCAGGCTTTTCTAATCACATCGCCATCACCAATTCTGTGAGCTATATCGACAACTTTGATACTCTGCCAGGTCACTTAACTGTATTCCTGCTACTTTTTAAAACAAAAATCTATGCTCCTAATTCAGACTCACGTATAAAACTTAAAAATCATAAATCCAAAACTACTCGAGCTAATCCGCCAACCAGCCAGCAGCATTTCAGAATTCCAATATTAAAATCTATTCCAGAAGCGAGGGGCGGTTACACGGAATCCCAAATTTAAATTGTCCAGTGCATTTGCATAGACACAGCTGTCGCACATTTCCATTTCGACTCGGTTATCTATATGCAGCGGACGGCTTTTGGCAGCCGATAATAGACTCTTTCCATGGCGTTTGAGTTCCAATAGCCCAATTTTGTTTTGTTTTCTTCTCGCTTCAGAGTTTAGAGATGAGCTTCAAAAGAGAGCGCTTCGGATTTTAAACGTATTCGAGGTTTAAAGTGAGTGGAATTATGAGAGCGAACGAAGGGGCGTATCATAATTTAAAAAGCAAGCTCTATGTTTTCTTTAATAATCGAACTTGGTTTTTAAATCATGATTCGAGTACCTATCACTTGGTTATTATTAGGAGGATTGAGTATGATATTACTAAAACGTTGATTGAATTCAAAACCTTGAATTCAAACACAGAATATTAAACATTTTTTATCGGCAAGGTGGACTCATGGTGTGTTTATAAGACGAAATAAAAATACATACCTACACACAGATATAGAACCGCCCATTTTGTGCTTGTTATATTAACAAGCACAAAATAAGCTCTTTTTTTCATTAAACGTTTGCGAATTGAAGAGCAAGATAAATATAAAAAAAATATACAGCCAATACATACACACACACGGACATTATTTTGTGTGGCTCGAGTCAATAACGCTGTGTTGCTGCTCGTATATACATATAAATTTGCTACTGTTGTCATCTCCACATTTTATAACAGTCAAATGTGAGCCTGCCATCCAACATAAAAATTTATTACATTTTCCAACCTTCTATTCTGTTTATAACAACACAAAAAAAAAACGATCGTCACTTTTTTCATTTTCACGAGTTTTTAACTCCTGACAATCCGTAACAACTGCCAAAGATCTACTAATGACAGCCGGGAACAACGGCTTAACGTACATTCCAAGGTACGGAGGAGTCCCTGTATGTAAAGATGGTCACCCATCCAAAGACCGACCTAGGCAAGCGTTGTTTAACCTTGAAGTTCGACCCATACGGCTATTATTATTTAGCCACGAGCTCCTTGATGCAGAATACAAGCTAGTGATAAGTGCTTCTGACGACTCCTAATGTTAATCATTTTTAATTGTAATACGAATTTGGAATACAAATAAATAAAATAATCCTACTAATATTATAAACGCGAAAGTTTGTAAGTATGGATGGATGTTTGTTACTCTTTCACGTAAAAACTACTGAATGGATTTGGATGAAATTGGCACAGTGGTAAATTATAGTCTGGAAGAACACATAGGATACTTTCTATCCCGGGAATATGTTCCCTTGGGATAATTTTCGACAATCACGCGGGCGCAGTCGCGGGTGGCAACTAGTATTAAATAAAAAAAACGATCGTCACTTTTTTCATGCAGCCTCTTTTACGGTTTTGCCGGAATAATCCATGGTTCATTGGTATTCTTAGTTTTTTTTAGTTTGTTGGGATATATCGGGAGCATGTTTTGAGTGTAGGATTTTAATTCGGGGCTTTGATAATAAAACGTTTGCTGTTAACATGAAAAAAATAGAAAGTTCGGTTTTCACCATTCTATATTTTGTAGGGGATCAAAATCCTGCATTTACAGAAACAATAGACGCCTTTACTTATATTATTTTAGCTCACGATTGCCGAAATTTCGGCTGTCACAGCCATTGTCAGAATCGTCACCGACCGCGAAGTAAACAGTGACATTCTATGAGACCCTAGGTTTGTATGGAAAGTTATGACAGTCTCTAGCCGTAGCCGCCAATTCGCTTGATACTCCGTGGTACCTGAGGTTTTTAATTTTTAGTGAAACTGTGAAATGAAATAAAAACGGAATAGTAAATTTTGCGTCCTCTATCATCACCAAGTTCACCTTAGCCACCACTGATAGAGACAGCATTGTTTAAACTTTCCTATCATACTAGTATACATTTACAGGGATTTGCTCGCGCTTGTTCGTAGCATACAGACGTATTAGTTAGCAATTTTTAATTCACACAATAATAAAAGTGACCTAGTTTAGTGCATTCATATTGTAATGGAATTCTAAATTTTAGCCTACAGTTTAGTTTTAATAGTTATAATGGAAATTTAGAAATAGTGAACTTTTGATGATGAAAATATAATGGATAACAGCCCGTGTAATCCATGTGGTCGAGTTCATCCCTCCGCCTCACCGGAGAATACGACGATGCAAAATCAAGCCCAATCACTTGAAATTGCATCCACGTCCGAGATACAAAAATGGATGTCATCCATTGAGCAGCACCTAAATGAGGTTTGCTCTATTGCCACGGATGGAAAACTGAACTCTGACCAGAAATTGAAGATATCCAACTTATGCCGCAAAATAGGATCTGGCACCTCGCAGATGGCAGTCCTATATCAATCACTGAAACAGAAAGCCGTTCAAGCATACAACATGGTGGATGACTTACAAGAAAAGCGGAACTTGACGGAACACATTGTGGAGCTCAAGCATTCAATGAAGGAGTCTCGCTCTTCTGAAAATGTTTCTTTTGCCGACATGGTGAAGAAGGGAACAAGTGATTTCGTTCGACCGAACAATTTAAGCTCTGTGGCCATTTATCCCAACGATAAATTTAAATCTAGCGATGAAACAAAACACCTCGTGCAAAAAATCATCCGCCCAGAGCAAATGAAGCTGCATGTTCGTAGTGTCCGCAAAACAAAAAATGGTGGCGTTATTATCAGTACCGAGACCAAACACGACGCAGAAAAATTAAAGCAAGCAGTCCAGCTCTCTTCATCTGGTCTTACCGCCGACGAGCCCAGCAAGCGCAAACCCCGGATCGTGGTCGTAGGAGTGCCGACTTCCATGTCTGAAAATGAGGTCTTGAAGTGCATTTTCGAACAAAACATAGCCGACAAGTTTTCTGGCATGTCCTTGGAATCCTTCCTGACCTTTGTAAAATTAAGTCATAAATCTGGGAAGAGAGATGCGTTGACCTGTAACTACGTCATTGAAGTAGCGGCTAATTTACGTAAAGCCCTAATCACTCAATCAAGGCTCTTTATTAATTGGACTTCCTGTCCTGTCAGGGACTTTACTTTGGTAACTCGTTGCTACAAATGCCAACAATATGGCCATGCAGCCAAAACGTGCAGAGAGGTCAACTCTATGTGTGGTCATTGTGGTGAAGCAGGACACTCGATGTCAGAGTGCGTAAAAAAAGGTGAGATGCCGAAATGTGCAACTTGTTCACGCTTCAAAAAACCCAGCAATCATAAAACAGGAGATGCTGAGTGCCCTGCAAGGAAGATAGCGGAATTCAGGTACATCAATTCAGTCGATTATGAGGGCGCCCAGTGCCCAGATTTTCGTACTTACACGTGATGCTGATTCAACAAGAACATACCACTGCGATGACCTACTTCCCCTGATTTTGTTGCTGTCTTAGTGAATTCGCCGCCCTGTGCAAAAATCAAATACAATAGAACACATGAGTTGCTTCAAACAAATTATGTAACATTGACTTTAACCCAGTTAAAATTTCTGCTGACGCTAACAGTTCACCTTCCAGTCTATGAGTAAATAATTAAGTGTTAGAAACATTTTAACGAAAACTAAACTTAGCTAGAACCATCCATTTATGGTCTTTATTATAAATTATATGTGACATATGTTTAAATAATCAAACTAGATTAATCAAATAAATTAATATTACTCAGTTACTATTTTAATATTAAGTAAATATTATTAACATTTTTATAAGATTCTTAGTACATTGTTGAGCTCTTGCCGCCTGTGATACAGGATTCTCCTAGTACAGGCATCTAACATTGTTCTACCTATATTATTATCTAAGATTTATTATTCTATTGTACCAATTTGAATTTTGAATAAAGATTTATTATTATTATTTATTATTATTTTATTATACAGTAACTACGAGTATACAGTAACACTCACTATCATGCATGATGAATTACCACATCTATGAGTAAACAGTAACACTCACTGTTACTGTTTACTCATAGATGTGGTAATTTTGACGGTTCATGATCATTCTGAGTATGGCTATGATAGCCAGAACTTGTGCTCAACACGCACACCAATATTAGTAGCAATAGCGTATATAGTCGCTTCTAGTGCGTCGTTCTGTGGTCTGTAGGCATAACGGAACCCTGTTGCAAATCAGAGTGCCAATTCTATCAATTTTTAAGCAACGTTCGCATTTGCATGTCATGCGCAATTTGTCAAAAATGTATGGAAATTGAGGCTTTTTTGACAGATTGCGACTGAGATGCGTATGCAAACGTTGCTTAAACAACCAACTTCAAAAGTCGGTAGTAGTTTTTTGTAAATAGTTTTTTTTATTTTTCACTTTCTAGTGGTACCACCTAACAACCACTGGAAAGTTCCAGAAAGCAAAACACTGATGATGATGTATTTTCTATTTCCCCCAGCTATTTTGAGTTAAAAACCAAACTACTGAACTGATTTTGATAAAATTTCTATGGGACCAATCGAAACGACTCTTTCACATGAAAAAAATATTTTTTCAAATCTGTTCATAAATGACGGAGTTACGACGTAACAAACATTAAAAAAAAATACAACCGAATTGAGAACCTCCTCCTTTTTTTGAAGTCGATTAAAAATAGTAGGAATCCCCTTGGTGAACGCCTCGTGAGCTAAACTAACCCGACACTATACCTAAGACGTCCGGTTACACAAGGAGCAAATAATTGGTTCTTAAATTTCATTAGAACTTTCATGTGATGTCAGAGTGGTCCATTTAATCCATGATCCATTTCAAGCCTTCCGACTAGAATGATGAATAATAGAAGAGCTTTCATTCCTTGAACTCCGATGAGGTTGGCTTGGAAACTATTTCCAATACCAGTGGGCGGTATACTATCACAATATCCCATAAATATTATAAATGTTTGTGGGTGTGTGTAATTGTGTTGTGAATTTCTCAGTAACAGTATGGAGTCTAGAATTGTGGCCTGGTAATAATAGGCTCACCCACACACATGGAGAGCAAGAAAGAAGAAAGAAAAGCCGTTTATTCCGCCAGAAATGACGCACAAAATCCGTACAAGTGCGAGTGTGACTCGCGCACTGAGGGTTCCAATCGTACCTACGGAAGTTTATAAACTATGAAAGCACTCCCATTACTCTGACGAAAATAAAGCCAGTAACTTTGAAGGATAAACTTAATTTTGTTGTTGAAAAAATGTTCTCCCAAACATCCATGTACTTAGGTACGTCACGGTCAATTCTTCAACCGAAAATATAAGTTTGTAATCGCAAAAAATGTTTTTTTATTTGACAACAAATTCCTAATTTAGAGACTATTTCCTTTACATGTACTGTAAGAACTATCTTCTTCCCAAATTTCATGACTCGAGATCAACGGGAAGTACCCTATAAATTTTGATTCCCTTGAGAGCTTCAAAACATGCGCCATTAAGTGACCATAAATGGTAAGGCCGTTTATGCTCACTTTAGATTGCGTTGACTTAAAAGTTTAATTTTTTCACTGCTCCAAGGAGTACCAGACCTGAGTATTTGATATATAGTTTGATTTCTCTACGCGCTCCCGAGAAAAAGGGTCTTGACAGATGGACAACAAAGTGATCCTATAAGGGTTCCGTTTCTGCCGACTGAGATACGGGAACCCTAAAAACACAAAATTAAGATAAAATAACTCATGGGATTTAAACATAACGTTAAGTGTCAGTGTTACAGCTATGGGTAACACTGTTTAGGTAAACAGGAGTTTGGTTTTTTAGCCATCACGCATGACCGGCTCGACAGATTTAACATACAGATCACAGATGGATCATGATACTGGGTACAGATACTTTCATCCGAATACATGAATGCGAGCTCCCCTTGAATGCGAGTATTCATTCATACTCTATAAAAAAATTACCTATAAATCCGTAAACAAGTCCGGTACTATGACGTGCTGATGCCATCCAATTCCGATGATGTAAAAGGGATAGTGCTATTCGCTATGTATAGCTCCGTCTCTCTCTTAGAGCGGAATCATGATCGTTTTAAGACTTCATAGTAGACTTAATTTTTTCAGGCTGATAATTAGTTATTTTCTCTAAATTTAGTTTTATACCGTTAGCACAAATTTTGGAAGTCAAGATGAACGCACAGTATATCATCAAGATTCAAATTCAAAGGTCTATTATATTATAAATAGGTCCCAAACTATTGTCACTCACGAATTCAGACATCCAGCACTATTATATTCTGCAAATATTCTTGAGATTGAGTACCTAGTTTTGTCAGTTCAGGACCCTACTATGAAGTCTTAAAACCATAATGATTCCGCTCTAAGAGAGATGGAGCTATACATAGCAAATAGCACTATCCCTTTTACATCATCGGAATTGGATGGTATTAACACATCCTAGTAGGGCACCAGCTTGCGATTCGTGATCATGGCGAGTCAAGCAGATTAGATTTCATAAACCTTCCTGTTGAAAATAGGATGGCTGTTATCCCCAGTATCCAAGACTGTACAAAATATATTTAGTTACTTGTATTGCTTCTCGTGGCGCTAGTGGTTCATGGCAAAAAATAATGGATATATATTTTAGTAACTAGTGTCAAAAACACATTCTGAAAGGTTTTATAAAATCCGTTCAGTGGACGTTTTATGTCTTACGGCACTCCACTAAAAACTTATTTCTAAAGAAGAAGGATCACGGCGCATACAAAATTACCCCACTTCCTACACCAAAGAGCCAAATATTTGACAATATTTAAGCATATTTTCAATGTGTATAAGTTCTGCAACTGAAATAATTTTTATAACATTTTTATATGTTCGACTGTAAAAATGACGTTCGGAAATTGTCATAGTTTCATGCTTATTTTGATATATTTTTAGATACTTCCTAATGACGTAGTAAATGGGTTAATTTTGAACCTTCTTCTTTGCTATGACATTTTGGAAGAGACAAGGCTTTATTACTTACGTTATTGCAGTTTTGTATGGTGTCGGACGTAAATGAATAGCACCATCCCATCACTTCCCGTGAGTGTCGTAAGCATTCTCTGTGCAACAACTGCACTGCGATCGCCAACCCGCCTTAGCGGTGATTATGGCAAATCCCCCCCCCCCCTTTTGGAGGAGGCCTATGTCCAGCAGTGGACGTCTTTCGGCTGATGTGATGATGATATTGCATTTCAAGACAGATAGACAAACTAAAGTGTTTATGCACTCAGAACTATGTTGACTATTTGGGCATTACGCTGATATTGCAACTGTGTTTTTTGTGCCATGGTTATAAATATTAGTTAAATATAGAATCAAAATCTTTCATGATATAATAGTATTTATGTTCATTGAAAAGCATAAATCAATTTTATGATGTTACAAGCTGTTTCCCGCGGTTCCACACGCGTGACAGTTGTATATTATCCCCAGGAGGCACACTCCCTGGATACAAACTATCATTATATCCTATACCAGGACATGGTCAACCCGACTAAGTTTCATCTAAATCCGTTCAGCCGTTACGACGTGAAATGGTAAGAAGCCGATAGACAGAAAGACAGAGTGTAATATTATTTTTACTACAATTTTAATACAATTTCACAATCCACATTATTCATTCAAATTCAGTTTAAAATTTATCATCCAGTTCCATTTTTAAGCTGACACCATATTTTCCAGTGACGTAATGTTTTTTTTGGTTCATTGCAAAAACACAGTATCGTTGTCTCCCTAGAGACTAGCCTCAACACAGCGGTTTACAGAGTTTCGTTCAAGCAAAGTTTCTTGTTTAACTTTGTTACTATACACAGATTGTTTGCGGTCAGAATGTAATACACTCGACGTTACGAGGTAGGAAGAAAGGTTTTCGATAGTGTGATAATCGATTTGGGTCAGAAAATGATCAATTTTGTGGGCTAACCGCACAATAGTGAGGGCGAAAGGAGGGTAATGGAGGTTACACTTTAGTCGGACGCCTCTTTATTCATTTTACAGCTCTAAATTGACGACATTCGAAGGAAATCTACCAATCAACTTAGCATTTTCTGAACAATGTTGGTGTAGGCTTCCTGTCTAATCGAATGCTGCTGAATACCAGTATTTTGCATGGAGCGACTGCCAAGATTCTGACCTCCGAGACACAGTAACAGGGTAACACGATACTCCTTGGAAAGACTGGTCCGAATCTTTGACAGTTGATACTGTAGTCAGACTACAGTATCAACTGTCATAGATTTTCAAATGACAGCCGGGACCAACGTGCGTTCCGAGTCACGAAGGAGTCTCGATAATTATGAGAGATGGTCAAGTATCTATGAACCGATGTCTAACGGCCGGTTTCAATAATGTATTTACCTTTAACCAACTGTCAAATTAGCTACCAACAGTAGCTGAAACGTCATTTTACAAAGGCAAAAATGACGTTCAAGCTACTGTCGGTAGCTAATTTGACAGTTGGTTAAAGGTAGATGCGTTATTGAGACCGGCCGTAAGTATCCTATGTAATAATCCAGGCCGTGATCTAACCGTGTTCCAAATCTATTCATATAAACATAATTCTCTCTATCTCTCATCAATTCCTCCAAACATAATAAACAAACTAAACAACCAAAACAAAAAAAACCGTCTCTTTGAGTGCAGCGGACGTTTAATATCAATGTTTTATAATTTAATGTCAATGTTTTTAATGTAAATCTTAATTTTTGAATGATTCATTGCAGATTACTGGTTTAGTTTTCAATAATCTGGAAGCCTCTGAGCTGGACCTCATCAATTGCTTACCTGCTTACCATCAGGCAAGATCGAGTATAAGAGTTGGCTCACCATAAACAAATAATCTTTTCTTAATGCCTTCTCCATTTTACTCTACAGCTCAGTGCCATCGCGTGTCTCATCGAACTCCCAGTTCCTTTACAAGATTAGGAAATGAGCAAGTTTCAAGTGAATTATCTTCCAAGGTCATTTCGTGGCTCTTTTTAAAACTCCAAGCCACTGGGATTAAGGATTTAGACGTGATTGATTAAATCATGATGAGAAGTGTTGGCTGAAAAATGTGGTAGTATTATTTAAGGAATATATTTTTGAAATACTGCTTTATATACAGCTCTTAGGAGAGGGTCTGGATATAGTGACATTCTACTCGTAACAAAAATAACATTTAAGTTTGAAGGTACATAGCACACATTATCAATTCGGAAAGGGATTGTTACCGTATCGCCTTTATCGCCGTATTGCCCCGAGGTGAGGCGATTACGTTGCGATTACGATTAGTATGCGTTGCAGTAGGGAGTTTCATACATAGAATACTATAGAGGTATGCAGTACAGAGAGTAAAGTCTCGCACACCTCCACTGAAAATGGGAGGATCTTCCGAACCAGACCGTTGTTGTGTCTGGTGGGCAACTGCCCGATAGTTGATATTCGGATTGTTGTATATGTTCAAATCGCACGGAGAACTTTGCTTGCGCGATGCAGGATTTCGGTGTTAGTTCGTCGTAGATAGCGCTGCGGTTCTGGTTGTTGCCGTAAATGTTTCGCTTCTTAGTTTTTCATGTAATTGATGCCGCTACAATACTATAATACGGCTCGAGTTGATACGGTGGCGATTGTTTTCCGAGTTGATCTGTGTGGTATGACTTTAATAACGATTGTAGAAATGTCTAACTGTTATAGATTGACAACGTGAAATTTACAATAACGCTTGTCAATCATAAATTTTTGGTTTTTGACCACCGTTATCGCTAATTATTTTGTCTAGATCTTTAGGTCTGGCTTGCTGTGGTTTTGTTGCTAATCGACTAACTTCACATCCTACGGGATAGTGGCGTCTCACATCATCTTCCGTCATCATTCGTCACTAACATTGTCAAGCAGACAAATATTTTACATTGCTTCAGGATTTTTGTTATAATTTTTACGAATTGTATTTGCGATCTCTTTAAAAAAATACCTCAATTTGTTAGTAAAAAAAAGGAAAACAAAGAAAAAGTATTTAATTGCCACAAAACGACATACCCACATACATAATTTTATTTTATTTTACTAAAACTAAACCCTAACGAAGTAGTCTGTTGTCTGGATCAGAGCTTAATGGGCTTACCCCCTATACATATCGCTTCTTTACCTCACTTCATGCATCGGCATCGTCAGTTTTTTTTTTTTTTAATTCTGGTCAATATTGAGTTTTTCGTCAAATCAATAGCAAACTCCTTTCTGTGCCACAACGTTGTCACAGAATCTGATCTGTTCATCGCTTCATTAATTTTAATAAAATTTAATTTAACATACAAATGTGTCAACACGCAAAACTTGGTTTGAAAATAAAACAAAACTTTAAAAACTAATTACTTTAGCACTTACTAAGAAAATTAGATAGAAAGTGCAAAGTTACCCCATATACGTGGCTCGCTAATAATTACCAGACTTGTGCGATAAAGCACGCGTTGGAACACGTTGCTCAATGTTCGATGGTTTACTTTGGTGCGAGTATGTGAGAGGGAGGCATGCAATAATATTTTAAATTATTGTGCGTGTAGTGATTGTAAAGCATGTACACACAAATCAGAGCTGTACCAAAACCGTGGTCGGATCGTGGTCCTGATGAACTCGTTCATACAAGTCCGTGACCGGGATAAAACGCATCGATATTTTTAAGCTAATTACAAATCATGGTTCGTAAACGTCCCGGGCATGGCCCTGACATGTGTGAATCACATCCTTCATCCTTCTATTACCTTTTAAGTTCAAAATGTGTGAGATTGACGTACGCTGCCGCACGTGGTCAATTCCAAAAATGTGTACTTTTAACAATCGCTATCGGTATGCTCTCATCTAGATGGATTAACGACCTGAAAAAAAACATGGACCAAAAAGATTTGGAAGGTCAGGCCATGCACCGAATGTTGTAGTGCTGCTTGGGAGAGGCTTATGTTCAGGTAAATAGGCTGGGAAATTCAGATGGATACCTCGCTGTGAACCACAAAGTGCTGATTTCAGGGTTGGTCCCAAAGTAAAAAATATTCATAATAATGAGTACAATGGCCCATTTTCATGTTTTGCATTCATTCTGTAATACTTTGCATAAACTATCCAATAATCAATTTTTTTAATATATTAAACAATCCTTTATTAGCAGTTGGCAAAATACAAACGTTGCAAGACAAAATAACACTTCTAAAATCTAGTCACGCACATTCTCAATCCACTTACCACGTACTAAAGAATAAAACAAAAAAAAAAACTTTAATCATTTCCAAGCATTGACTTAAACCAATCTCCTTTCGAAAACTACGAAATCCAATTTGATTTTAAACTATCGGGTGGTAATCCGATTTTCATTCGATTATTAAGTTGTCTGCATCGCGTCAGTGATCAAAGAGATATACCAATTGAGAATCGTAAATGATAATCCTCGCATTAGTTAATATTAATCCCTTAGAATAGAATCCTTTGAAGTACATTGTGTGTAACAGATCAATTTCAAGTACTTATATGCTTTGTTCGTTTTTGATAAGCTTGTTGACGCTATTTTTGGCTATATTACTATAGAAATGACTGTTGTTTTTGTAGAAGTTTGACCACCATGTAAATAGGTGCACATCGCCGTATGTTTTGTAGTCCAATAATATCATTATTTCTAGTGAACTTCATGGCTCATTTCTCAATCGACACAAGCGCATAAAACAACACGCATTTTAATGAAACTTATTAAAAACTATAAACAGTCTCATGAACAGTCAACAAAGCTATTTGGTATGAAGGCAGCTAATTTACTAAACAAAGTTGGGGTATGTCGGTCATAAGCTTAAAAAGTTACAATGCACACATGAGAAATAAATATTGGCAGTGCAGTGGAAAAAATAACATTCATGCCTGTAGGTATACCAAATAGCTTTGTTGACTGTACTATAATCACCAAGTTTCGTTGTGTAAAAACACGGTGATTTCCAGTACCACAGCCGGCTGTGATACTGGGAATCATTGCGTTTGTTTCTTCCATTCTTCCTTTTAATTCAATCATTGACTCCCTTTTCATTCGTGTCGTTCGTCACATAATCAATCCATTTTCTCTTTAGCCTTCATCTATCTATCACCATACACCTATTCATAACATTTATATCTCAGAATGTCAATTTTTATTATATAATTCCTAAGGTTATAACATTCAGACATACCAGCACAACTCTCGAATCTTAATTCATACACCCACACTAACACATACCATCACATATACGCACTCACCATAATACCCACACACAATATATATATATACATACTTGGTTATCTACTGTTTTTTTTTGTGTATTAATATTAGTCTTCATTGTTTATTAGTTTGTTAATGTATATTTCTTTACTAGTACATAATTATAATACCTATTACATGTACGTAGCAATAAATGTAAACGGAACGAGGAGCCTGGATCTCACGACACAGGGAATCCTAGTGTGAGTTCCAGGAATCAACTTATCGATTGTAAATTCTAAAAACAATAAATTATTCTTATTCTTATTCTAATTTGCGACTCAAACGGTCGTCGAGAAACGTAACAACTTTACAGATAGTAACACACGCTAGTCAATACTGGAAAAACGACACAAACTTTCAGTTCCTCTAGAAGTTTTCCCAAAAAGCAGCTAACTACTTAATTCAATCTCTCCCACCAACCAAATATTTAACATAATGACTTGCTACTTCTCACATAACGCCGTCCTTCCTTGCAAGCAACCTCGAAGATAACACCGTGCTCCAGAATTAATTAGTGAACTAAAAACTTCACTCGTTACTTAACCTACAAAATAGATAGAACCAGAAGATCAACTCCATACAACGAACGAAAACAAGCGCATGCACACATACACACGTACATGCGGCGAGCTCAAACAAATGCCGTTCGCAAGTGCGCTTGCACTCGTTGTACGTGAAACGTGCCTAAGTGTGCGTGCGTTTTCCTTCTTTGTATCGAGGTGACCTTCTGTATTTATCTATTTTGTAGTTAACTGGAGCAGTCCAAGCAGTTTGGGTAGTAAACAAGATTTAAATTTAAATGGGGACAGTTTGGGGTAGGTACCGAGTTTTATTTTATTTTTAGTAGAAGAGATTAGTTTTGAGAAGTCCCTGAGTTATATCTAATGGTTTCTTAATCTACAAAAGCGAAGACTTGAAGCTGTATCCAAAGAGAATGGGATGAGTACAGGAGGATAGTAATAATAGAAGGAACGCTTTACTAGGGTTGGTAATTAATAAAAATTGAAATAGAGGTTTTTCCTAAAACTTGTAACCTGAATTATAAAAAAGATTGATTGATTTAAGATACTTTTTACTTTTACTTTATTTTAAACCAAAAAAGTAATGCAATTACTGTTCTTCAAGAAATAATAATTTTCAAAAGACTAGTTTTTCAAGTTAAGATTAAGTTCTAAAAGCTAACTGTGTTCTCAGGCCTCATGCAAACAGGACTAGCCTATTTTTTGTATAAACCAAGCCAGGATATAGTAACTCAACAAATGGGTACCTGAAGACGGATAACGCTGTGGAAGCCGGCCCAGAAAGAGGCGGCGAGACCACCTGGACGCGCACCTTGAGGGCTGAGTATGACGTATGAGATGGCGCGGGTAAAAAATTATTTGAAGAAGTTGGGGGATGCCTTTGGCCAGTAGTGGGATATCATCATCATCATATAAAATAAAATAAAAATAAAATCATCATCATATCAAATGAAAGACGTCCACTGCTGGACATAGACCTCCCCCAAGTGTCGCCACAACAATCGGTCCTGTGCGTCTCGCATCCATCGGCTACCCGCGACCCTCATCAGGTCATCGGTCCACCTTGTGGGAGGCCTTCCAAGGCTGCGTCTTCCGGTACACGGTCGCCACTCCAGAACTTTTCGGTCCATCGACCATCTGTTCTGCGAGCAATGTGCCATGCCCACTGCCACTTCAATTTGGCGATCCTTCGGGCAATGTCGGTAACCTGGGTTCTCTTGCGGATATCGTCATTCCGGATTCGACCACACAAGGAAACTCCGAGCATTGCCCTCTCCATTGCTCTTTGGGTGACTTTACGCCTTCTGATGAGGCACATTGTGAGCGACTACGTTTCAGTTCCATAAGTCATCACTGGCAACACGCACTGGTCGTAAAGCAGTAGGATATATTGGGCTGATAAAAATGAAGTAAAATAGAAAAACGTAAATAGAAAGACATGCATCCAAAATTACGTATACGTCCGGTGGATGACCACCTTAAGATCAGGTTATTGATCAAACCACGTAATGTCTCCGAGAATCATACATGCTAATCAGAATTAATCAATTAACTAAATGGATTACATCAATTGTTAATGTAAATCTATCAGATATGATTAGTCTTTGTGAGACACTTGAGCTTTAGCTACAAGAGTCTCTTGTGTTGATTAGTGATTATTTAAGTAGGCTAATAATATTTAACAGATAATGGGATTAAGGCTGAGAAATAATAGCCAGATAATTATTTTACATGCTATGATTTAACTGTCTATGTTAGTTATTTAGAGTGAGGTAGGAAGACCTAACCACAATAATGCTGGAAATAGCTGTTTGAAAATTTTAAAACAGCTATTTCCAACCGATCAAGCTGATGAAGCCGATGTAAAAAGAAAAAAGTGGTGTCAATTACTAGAATACATAATATTATCAACCAATGTCTAAAAATTCTGCGGATTTAGGCGATTTGAGAGAGCGAAGAAAGAGAGCAGAGTTATAAGAGACTCAATCTTCTCTTATAAATCAGCCGGTTGATTCTGTAAAAATTTCGAAGTGAAGGCTTGGGTGAAGAGATCACGAGGTGAGCTATCAATCGATATAATCAAGATGGAATGACAGCTCACTTCGTGATCACGTGACATCATGACTATATGGATTGACAGCTTATCTCGTGGACTTCACCCAAGCCTTCACTTCGACATGTTTACAGAAAGGACCGGCAGCTGATTTTTAAAGAGCGATGAAGCTTGGTATGGAATTGGATCCCTATTAATGTTTGAGGAGATGATGGAAAATTAAAGTGTTGTGTCAAGTTTGAAAATTACCGTGTTCTTAAGTTGGGAATATTTGTAACCGTGGTCCCTATTTTTTTTGGGTGTTTTTAGTTTACAACTACATAATAAATGTTGAGTTAAATGTTGTTTGTTCTTACTATATCTTTTACTGTTTAAATATTAATCATACTTTAAAGTCATAGAATACTTTTAACGGAAATCTTTTGATCAAAAGTAAATACACAAAACGAATAAAACAAACGTTCTATGACTGGAGATACATACGATATTATTTATTTACGTATCTTTAATGATTTCGCGGAATCATTACAGGCCATTGCTAAGTTTTTATTTTATTTTTTTCCGTGAAAACGACCTGTATTAATTAAATGAAAGCTTTCGAAAACCTGGAATATTATTTTAAAACGAAGTGTTTTGTAAAATTAAGGTGAAAATTATTTGTTTTTGTAAATATTTTATGTTGCGGACAATCGTCATTGTTTCAGGATGAACCGATTTTTCAGGGTTTATGTAGAGAACATAATTGGTAGTTCTTAATTACGTGTGTTATTTATAGATATTGGTTGAAAAAATTAAGAATAACTTGTTTTGACGTAAATGCTTACGGTTGCTATTTATTTATTTGAGAATCCAGTCAGTTCATGGTCGTGGTCTAAGTTTATATTCTTAGTACACGTTACTTTTTTTTTTTTTATTTGGTTTCCATCACTTAGAAAAGTCTCTTTCGAACATTGCGTTTCGGAAATCATATTTTTTTTGCCCTTTTTAATTTATTTGGAGACAGTGTAACTTGCCTTGTTATGCCTTCTTTTTTTTCTTTAGCCTATTGTGTCCAACAGCTGGGCATACGCCTCCCCCATATCCTTCCAGACATTATTTTCTTGCGCCACCTCGAACCAACCTTTTAAACCTTACTTCACTGTTCACCTTATTACTGTACAAATTCAAGTTCTTCAAACTTAACAGGCAGATGTGTTGTTTGGGAATTGGTAGAACTTTCTCTCAGCCTAATTTGAATAAATGACTTTTGATTTGATTCGACTCATCATCTCAGTTGTCAGGCCCTTTATAACCCTACTAGCTTCTGCCATCGGTTTCGCCCGCGTGAATTTCGGGAATTACCCCAAGGGAACATACTCCCGGGATAAAAAGCCTATGTGTTATTCCAGACTATAATCTACCTCTGTGCCAAATTCCATCAAGATCCAATCAGCCGTTTTGACGTGATTGGGTAACAAACATTCACTTTCCCATTTGTAATATTTAAAAGTAAGGATTCCCATTCACATAGTCCATCCATCACATCTTTGATCTTCCCATAGGATTTTTTGTTACTAGGTTTATTTGTGTGCCACTTTTGGGTAAAGGCTTCCTCTTTCGCTATCCAAACCTCTCTATTGGGGGCGATTTCTGGCCAAGTTGGATCCGCAAACCTAATCCGCCAACCTCGGCGGTGAAGTCCTTCCTCAGGCGTCCAGTGAGTTATAATATTCGCCCATATCTCCGGGTGCATTCGTGTGACGTAACCAGCCCACTCCTACTTCAATCTAGCTGTTTCTTTTTTTCAATTAGGAAATATCTGTTGGTCGAGTGGTTAGTGACCCTGACTGCTAAACCGGAGGTCGTGGGTTCGATTCCCACCCAGGACAAAGCTTTGTGTGATGAGCATGATCATTTGTTCTGTGTCTGGGTGTAATTTGTCTATAATATGTATGTATTTAGAAATATATATTAAGTATGTTTATCAGTTGTCTGGTTGCCATAGCACAGGCTCTGCCTAGTTCGGGATCAGATGACCGTGTGTGAGTTGTGCCAAGATATTGGCAAAAGCTCTGCATATTAGCAATAAAATAAAATCAGCAGACGACAAAATAAAAACTACTTCGAAAATAATAAATAACGAAACAGGTAGGAAGAAACAGCGTGAAACTAAATTTAATTTAAATACTGTACATGGCCAAATAAACTCGGACGCAGAGGTAGCTCAGGAATTTGATAACTTCTTTGCCAATATTCCTCTTAAAACTACAGAAGCTCTCAACTCGTCATCCACGCTCGCTGCTGACTTACTTAGAAAGAATGTAAAGGTATGCCCATCGGAGTTTAAGTTTCAACATACAAACCCCCAGGCCATTATAAAAGCTTTTAAAGATCTTAAAATTAAATCAACAGAAGATCTTTGGGGAATATCTGTAAAAGTTTGTAGATCTATCATTGAAACTATTGC
>NDFZ01004832.1:91869-143867 GCA_002192655.3 Mamestra configurata
TTGTTTAATTAATGGTTCCAATGTTTGTAAATATGTGAGTACAATTTACCTAAATTTCTTTAGGAAATTAATAAGTTTACCTCTGCTGGTGATACTTTGTTCTTTAAGTAGCATACTCTGGGTGCATCGTCCTCACATAATATTAAATTAATTGTTGTATACCAAATTTTGTAAAATCATTATTTAAAAAGAGTAACTATGGAGTTTCTTGTCCGTTCTTCTCCATAAGAATCTACTTTTCCGAATGGACAGTAGAGTCACTTTATTAATGTTACATTATTATTTTACTGAACTGTAAACGATGACGTTCAAAAGTGCCGTTTAATGGCCTAATTGAAATAAACGTTTTGACTTTTTTTTTATTATTATTATTCTCTCTCTCTCTTATTCTCTTATTATCTCAGTATAAAAATATTTATCTTCTTTGAAGTAGACAGGCTGTCTGCCTATCAAACGTGATTTCCTACTTCCATTTTCAAAGCCTGTTAAAAATATAAACGCGTCAAAATTATAACCTTATCCCTCAGGTTTTTCTGGGAAACGGGTTATAAATACAAGTCCGGCTCGTATCAAAATTCAACAGAGTTGCCGCTAATATAAAATGGCTGCCGTGGAAAGTTGGCCAGTGTAATTTGCAGAGCAATTAGTATTAGCAACAATTTTATCAACGACTGACGTAAGCGCTTAAAGGGATCACGTCTTTTGATGTTTAATTTATTTTTAGGACGAATTTTGATAAATCACTTTACAGAGTATTCTAAACATTTTATGACTAGTTATACATACAACTCTTCTGATGTATACTACCTATATTAAAAAAATACATAATTTATTTTTAACTAGGATATAAGTAAAAAGTTCAAACTGTTGCTTACGATCTTTTTCTTTGAAAATGCTCGGTATGTATTTCTTGAAATATAAAACGTGCCGATGTTGCGTAGATTCATGTTTGTCTTAGAGTACTGTGATACCGCAATAATTCACATAAAGTTATATAATATCAGGTAGTTCTATATACTGGAGTCACAAACATAATATTATTCTGTTAATTTAAATAGAGGATTGGTTGGGATTACCATGTTGTGTACAAATATTTCAGGATATTTTGATACAAAAAATAACTAAGTTTGCGGTTATGGGGACGGCGTGTTAGCAAGCGTGTGTTATGTCTACTTCCCGCTAGTATATTAGAGGTTTTGATCGTGGCTTTTTTATTTGAAAATTAATTTAATCGAAAGTATTTCATTAAGCGTTTATGTGGATTTTTCCTGCAATATCGCCATATAAATAAGCATTTATTATTAAATCCAAGGAAATTCGTGTTACTCTATATAACTATTACCAACGATGAAACTATCCGCTATATCAATTCCGTATATGAAACTATCGAACGCACGAAGCTCCTTTGACATCAGTTTATTTTATCGAAACTCGAAACCATAATTCCGCCATATACACATACAGATTTAAAGTGATATTTACAAACGTGATTCATTAAAATATTCAATCGTAAAGGAAAGCTCCGTAAGAATATAATTTAAAGATTGTTAACTCTCAAAAAATTGCCAACTGAACATTTGGAATACTTTTTTACGCATCAAAATTTGATAGTCGATCAATCTCTCGAAATCATTCCGAGAAATTGTGAACCGATATTTAAACTGACGACATGTTGGCGAACACTACGACGTACGTAGGTACGGTTCTACAAATTGTATTATTCAACTTATTGAAATTTCCAAGTATGTTAATTATAAGAAACGGGGCTAAACTCTCTCTTCACTCTTCTACTCAAACTTGAAGGTATGGGTGTGAGAGGGGCTCCACTTGATCTCTTCAAGAGTTACCTCACCAACCGCTCTCAATTAGTGGCTATAGAGAATCACAAAAGCGATAAACTACCCATTCAGTATGGCGTGCCTCAAGGAAGCATTTTGGGACCCTCACTGTTTCTTGTGTTTATTAACGACCTCTGCAATCTCCGAATACCAAATGCCACAATTGTTTCTTTTGCGGACGATACTGCCATCACCTTCACCGCAAACTCATGGTTGGAACTCTAAGCAACGGCGCAAGACGGCTTTAATTCTGCCTTGAAGTGGCTTACATCTCACACTCTGACTCTCAATGCCAATAAAACTAACTTCATTACTTTTTCAATCACCAACAACTCGCAACCAAAAACCTCAATCTGTCTACAAGCCCATTCCTGTCCCACACAATCACAACTTCATTGTCAATGTCCTACTTTAACGTCAGTGGAACAAGTTAAATATCTTGGTATATTTCTAGATAAAAACCTTAATTTCGGATCACACATCAACACTCTTACTGGTCGCTTACGTAAGTTAATTTATATCTTTAAAACACTGCGGCATGTAGCCAATCCCTTAATTATCCGAAATGTATACTTTGCTCTCTGCCAGTCAATCCTCATTTATTGTATCTCTTGCTGGGGTGGTGCTGCAAAAACCATACTTATGCCGCTGGAGATCGCTCACAGAGCTATTCTAAAAGTAGCTACATTCAGACCTATTCTTTTCCCAACTACCGAACTATATAGATCCTGCAATTTACTTAATGTGAGACAACAATTTATCCTACAATTAGTATTATTACAACACAAAAGAACACCTTTTAAACAAATTTCCAAACGCCGAAAAGACCTTATCTGCACAATCCCACCGGCACGTACAGTTTTTATTAAAAAATTTGCTTTATACCTTGGGCCTTCACTTTACAATAAAATTCATGCAAGAATTCCAATTTACGGTTTAAAATATCTTATTTGCAAAAATACTGCTCGCTCCTACTTACTTAAACTAAACTACAACGAAACGGAAGAATTCCTGAAAAACTGATTTAAACACATTCATGCATCACACACAACATAAAAATAATAAAAAACCTAACACACATCACACTATTTACAAAAACTCAACACATATTAACACTGAACATGTTCTTTATTTTTTACTTTGTTTATTTTTTTTTTCGTTTATATTTTGTATAAAACAGCAATCTGATTTAAATACCATTGGTTTTTTACGCTGGTTACTGTTTATAACATTTTATTTCTCTTTGCAAATTTGAAACATTCTGACTTGCACGTACTAGGTATAAGTAAACCACTATGTTATCACAGGGGATCGGAACTGTTTTTTCTAAACACAGGTTACCTCGTAACCTATCTAGAAGAACAGTACTGCACCCACTAACTAGATTTAGAAAAAATATATACCTGTGTAACTCAACCGTGCAATGTAATCTAGTCCTAAGTTAATCAATAAATTTATTATTATTATTATTATTATTAAAAAACTCACGGAAATAATCCAAACCGAAAATAAAATGAGAAACACTTGTAGTTTTATTTAACACGTTTGTAAAAAAATTATAACTTACACGGCGACGTTTGGGGCGCCTTTGCTCAAAAGTAAACCATTATCACCTAAAATTTAATGCAGATTTTGTTTTTTTGGTGGACATTCTACCCACACACTCAAAATAGTTTGGAAATATTTTACTAGTCGAATTCTCTTCCACAGTCTGTATTATGGTAGTTTCAACCAACCAGGTTGCTATATATATAACTCTTGACTAGAAGAGTCAAGAGTTAAAAGATTACTTGTAGGCAATCGTCCATCATTGACCACATCATTGTTTACCATCAGGTGAGATAGCAGTCTGCCAAAAATAATAATAAAAAAAGGAAATTATTATTGGATAGACACGCATTTGCATATTCCCTCTAGATGATTTTTATATTTACTTTGACAAACACAAAAAAACAACTCTGGTACGCTTTCGATGCAAATCTCGTTATATCGGACCTCCAGCTATAAACCAGTTCCAGGTGGTTTCAAAAAACTGCAAAATAATTCATGAACATTGATTTATAATCTTCTGTCCTGGTTTAACGAAACTCTTGGCTACCCTAACGCAGCCGTCAAGTTAAATACGTATTACCTCAAACATATTTAAGGGAAATTTTAACTATGTTTGCTGCCAGACGTGTTTCGAGCCCAAATTATGAGGGTAGTTGATATAACAGTAAAGGCGTCGCTACACTGAGACCAAAAGCTAAGCTACGCACTTGGGGCCATATTATGACGTGTCAACGCCTTCATGATTTTATTGTGAAAACCTAAGGCTATTTCTTGTATAGCTCCATCTCCCTCTTAACGACATTTTTAACTTTGTAAACATCATTGTCATTGTGTTTGTCATTTGAAAATGTAGGCAGGATCATCTACTGATACCCACGCACGGTCACGTGACCTACGGATGCATGGCTGGCAAACAAATGCACCGCGCAGCTAAAGTAACAAATCTTGTTATGCACTTACATATCTGTGGCCCGCAGAGCACTAAACACCGCACTAGCAGCGTCTAGAAAGGTCATTGCTAATAATATTCGTTGCGGTGCAACAGCGCTGGGCAAAAGTTTCGAGTGACAGTCTCGTTCTATGAGCAAACGGTGACACTCTCTTACACGCTCGGTTTTTAAGGATAGCTTTTACGATGCTATCTGTAGCGCTACTGGTGCAAAGGTGCCTTTGTGCTCTGTGGTAATGACGTAGGTACGATAATAACTTAGGTACCTTCACATATAAAAAAATCTTCTCATTTAGTTAAAAACTTCCCATTATTCTTGTTTATTCTTTCGAGGCTCCCTTCAACCTTTCCACAAAAATATATGTACTACAAAGTATTTAAAGTCTCGGCGCTAGATATGGCGTTGTCATAAATTTCCATAGTAGCCGTAGTAGCAGTGGACGGTTGACCTAACTAAGCCTAATATGTTTCATAACTATTTCGATATAAACTTGTAGGTGTTGGCCTAAATCAAGGATTATGTGCAGAGGTCAGGAGAGGTCAGGTTTAGTTATATGTGATTAGAGGGACATGTATATTTTGGGTTTACTTACAAAAGGTATAGGAAGAAGGTGGGTGTACCAGCTGGGGTTTTCCCGAACTAGTTAAGTTAAGCATGTCTATTATTCAAAGTTATATGACCCGGTAAACTTCGTACTACCTAATATTGATTTATTTGTAACTCCACAGTTATACTGAGGTGAATAACTTAACAAGAGTCCAAAATAGTTACGTGATCTTAATTACTTGCCAACATATAAACTACCTACAACTGTTCATGTGTACCTATGGCATGAGAACGTGCGAATAAAATTCCTAAAACTTTGCAATTAATTATTGTCAGTAGGTAGTACATTTACAAAATGTAAATTTAGCTTAAAATATAATGTATTAAATTACTGGTGATATCCATCAACTTAAGTTTTATGTAGGTATAAGTTTACCTATTTTGAGTAACATGTTGTGAGCGAGCTTCTGGAGCTCGTGGCTGAATAATAACAGCCGCACGGGTCAATCTTCAAGGTTAAGCTACGCTTGCCAAGGTCGGTCTGTGGATGGGTAAAAATCTTAACATACCGAGTTTCTTCTATGCCTCGGAAAGCACGTTAAACCGTTGATCCCGGCTGTCATTTGTAGATCTTTGGCAGTCGTTACGGTTAGTCAGCAGCCAGAAAATTTGACACCAGTCTTACCAAGGAGTACCGTGTGGAGATCTGGTAGGCAGCCAGCCGCTCCACATAAAATACTGGTATTCAGCTGAATCCGGTTTGATTCGAAGCCGACCCCAATATAGTTGGGAAAAGGCTAGGCAGTTGATGTTGTGAGCGAGCTTGCTTCCTCCACTTTGTTTAAGACAAGTGTAATGACTGTATTATTTCTAGTGTAAATTAATGTATTGATAAAACAAACGAAAAAAAAAATAAACGGAAAAATTGGTCGAGTCAACATGCGCACATAAGACACAAGATTTCCGCAGCCTTCACCAGGAGTTAGAAAGAAAAGAAAGAAAGAATAGAGTTGTGAGAAGCCTTCTAACCTGTATCTTCCGTTACGCGGTTGCAATTCAAGAACCTTTCGGCCCCATTGACCATCTGTTCTGCGAGCAATGTGCCTGTTCACTACTTTTTAAGTTTGGCAATTACGATAATTTAGTACCTTCTTAAATTTGCTCTCAGGGGCTTACTACCAGGGGAAAAAGTATCCTATTTAAAATAAAAGTTGAAGTATAATCAGAACATTGGTATATTTTCAGTATCCATGTCAAGTGGTTTCAGAAGTCAGAGACTAGTTACAGTAGGCATATATCTAGGTATTGTAGCAAAACTTGAGAGAAAACTACATCTAAATCACCTGTTGATTGATTGATTGATCCCGAAAGGGGTGCAAAACTTTTATTGAGAATGACACAGCTTTGTGAATGAAGAATAGGCTCTATTATTCGTACCGAAAAATTCCTCAAAGGCAGAATAAACATTGGACGTAGGATTTATTCGAGTCCAGTCGTTTGCAAGTGTAGCATTTCGAGGTTGTCATGTACAATGGCCTGTATGCTTGTTTTTATTTCATGTGACGTTTCACGTTCGGGCGTAAATTTTTGGTGTTCTGTTGCTAACGAGTTCCTATATGTTAAGGTCCGTTGGTATCATTAGATATTTACGAGTTACTATATCTAACTTACCGTTGTTCTAAAGTTACTCAAGTAACATTAATTTTCGGAGCTGATTTTGCATAGCTACCTACCACACTGAACCCAAAGGCTGACTAGTATGTCTTTTTTCTCTTCACATTCAATCACACTGTGCGTAGTACTGCCTGATCTGAAAATGGCACTATGGTAAGCTTTCCTATGAAGATTTAGAAAATTTTTATTGGTGGAAAATCATTAAATGGCTCCTATCATTAAATATCCTACAGTAAAGAGAAGTACCCAAAAAAAAACTCAGAAGATGCTACATTCTTATTATTTTTGTCTTTAAGGATGGTTTCTTAAAGACAAAAAAAATACAAAAATCTTTCAGAAACAGTAATAATGCAGATGGAATATACTTCAAGATTGACCTTTCAATGCCTTTTTCTTACGATGAAATTTCATTAAATGACTCCGTCCGCTGACTCCGTCCGCTCAGGGCGGAGCGGAAGGGAGTGTCAGACTCTAACTGACTAAAACCTATCAGTGTTCCTCCTAATGCTCTTTGCGTTCCAGGGCCGCGGTGACTATTTTGAACAAATTCCACAACCCTGGAACGAATTCTGCAAGGCCGGAACAAAATCCGCCGCCCTGGTGACTTGTATGTCTAGAAGACTTATATGGAGAATGCCTTGTTACCATAGGTAGGTGACATATACATTTATATTCGTCTTTCTGGATCATTCTTTATGCTGTTGTGAATTAAAATATTGGCTTTTTCCAAAAGGTCAAACAGACATTTGGGCACATCTCTGCTTGACCCTTTTGAAGCCGATGTTTTAATTTGGTACCCATAATTTTCCAGTTACTTTCAAATCCCTTTTAATAGATGGCAAATCTATTGCCATCAAGAGTGCACAAATCCAAACTACACAGACAAAACCACCAGTAACATTCCCCGACCAAGGAATCGAATCCCAGAACCTCATGCTCAGCAACAGCACTTGCCACCACGAGATGTTTGCTGTCAGAACCATCCTTTATTTCTCTAGATTTTGACGAGCTCATGATATTAATTGTCGGTGAGATAATATTGCAATTGAATTTAAGGATAAAAATTGTCCTTCTGTGTGCAAAGGTATTCATGGTATTGTGTAATGCTACATCACTAAAAACAACAGCCTCCTTGTTTTCAGAATGAATTTCCCATTTGATATCTCTAGTTGTGACTTCTGTGTCGCCCATCCAAACTGCGGTCGAACGCATTGCGGTTTTGCCGAGTGACACAAGGACACGACAAATTTGCGGCAAAATGGAACCCAACGTGTTTATCAATGTTCAACAAAAAAAGGACCATTACGGAGGTACAGGCGAATTTTGTTTGAAAAGGATTTTGCTGTTTTTAACCGACTACAAATAGGGGATTTGGTTCTGAAGAGGCAATTATTATTTTACTTGCAGACTGTTACCCATGGTGTCTTTTTTAAACATCGTCAATCCCCGGCTAAAGTTTTTTTTTTTTACGTTTCCTTGAGTATGAAAAGTGAAAAGGTAAAAAAAAACCACGGAGGCAAAACACATAACAAATTTAAACACGACATTCATTAACAGGGCGTTTAAAAAAACAAAAAAGGAAAAAGCTAAATTATAAAAAGAAAAAATAGAGGTAACGATTGATGGGCCCGATGTCAGACAGTCACAGTGCTCTTTATGCAATTAAAATTACGTTCATCTACATCAACATCTACATATGTTCGTTTGAGCTGTAGAGTCAAACCACAAAGTAACATCTTTATCTTGCATGGTTTCAATCGCGTCGCTTTTAGGCAAAGCTCAACTTCTTAATGTATTACCTTTTTTGGCTCATTAACCGTAAGTAAATTCTTGTAAGTCATCAAGCAAGCGTTTTAATACCGTCCTTGGGTATGACGACGATTTTTCTGGCTTTCACTATGTAAACTAGCCCTTACGTCTCGTTATATGCTACATACGTGGTATTCTTTACAGATAGGAAATCATCAAAAACATCTAGGTTCAAATCTGAATCTACTGGGACTTTTTATTAGATACTTACCGATATTTACACCCAAATAAAAAACCTCATAAAGCTGGGCCAAGTTCCGGATAATCTTCTAACATGAAAATAAACTATAAAATCTGAGTGAAGCCCAATTCAAGAAACCATCAAATTAAGTTAAGGGTATTTATTAACTTTATGTGCTTCAAGTTTCATAAAACAAACTCATTTATGGATTAATATTTTGTAAGTAGGTAAATATTTTAAGCTTCGCTCGTCCAAAATTTTGTGTAACTAATCCAGCTGAAGTTTGTATAAAGTTTTGCTCTTGCCCACTCTCGCTAGGCTCATTAACTGAGATGGAAGGCCTTTAGGATGTTTTCTATTTCATCATCTGCGTAGCCTTTTCCCAACTATATTGGGGTCGGCTTTAAACCGGATTCAGCTGAATACCAGTATTTTACATGGAGCGGCTGCATACCTGACCTCCAC
Source organism: Mamestra configurata (assembly GCA_002192655.3). Classification (NCBI taxonomy): domain Eukaryota; kingdom Metazoa; phylum Arthropoda; class Insecta; order Lepidoptera; family Noctuidae; genus Mamestra; species Mamestra configurata. The sequence continues at coordinate 100,884 of NDFZ01004832.1, forward strand.
AGCCCATTACCTGGGTTATACGATACTTCTTTACTGGTGTCAGATTTTTTGGCTTCTGACAATCCATAACGACTGCCAAAGATACAAATGATAGCCGGGACCAATGGCTTAACGTGCTTTTCAAGGCACGGAGGAGTCTCGGTATGTTAAGATGATCCTCGGCAAGCGTTGCTTAACCTCGAAGATTAAGTACTGGGGAGGGTAACATGAAGTGAGCTATTAATAATTCATCCAGTCAAGGCGGAATGACAGTTTACATCACGCTCACTCCACCTAAGATCACACAGTGAGATGTTTACAGAATAAACCGGCTGAACGTGATCAGCAAGTCAAAGCCAAGTTCAAAAGTTGCAGGATTGGCAACATCAGCAAAGCCGCAGGAAACCTTAGCGCAAAAGTCGTATACTTCTGCAGTCATGACAACTATCATATAAAATAAACACCGATGGTTTAACACACGGCCACTTTTTGCGAACCTGGCTGGCGTACTGCCATGCACGCTGATAGTCCAAAGAAACGGACATTAGCATTCTGTACGTGATAGTACAAGTTGCATTTTGTTTGTAAGTTTGACTTACAGTTTTAACATTGGAACAATGCCAAGTCACCGGAGTCCAATTTGAACTACTTTTACTTGTTTTTATTTTAATACTGTTTAGGGACTTAATCTTGTAGCTGGTTTTTTGTTTCATTACATGGTTTTTTCTGAAATAATTTAAATTTAGGTACCATTTTAGGAGGGTTAAAGGCAGGCTTCTTATTGGCCGCAAATATCTCTCAATATGGTCTGTATGGTGTCGGACTTAAACAAATAGCACCATCCCATCACTTCCCGTGGGTTTCGTTAGAGGCGACTAAGGGACTCACCATAGTATGGGCAGCAGCATTCTCTGTGCATTGCAACAGCTACACTACGATCGCCAACCCACCTGCCAAGCGTGGCGATGATGGCAACCACTCCTTTGGAGGAGACCTATGCCCAGCAGTGGACGTCTTTCGGCTGATATGATGATGATGATCTCTCAATAGCAGTGACGTCTGTGTACGCAGAGGGTGGTGGGGTTCGCATTAAGTAATTCAGTTTATGCAAAATCTAAAAAATTTCGGAAATCTTCCAGTGCCAAAGGTGGTTGAAGGTTGAAGTTTTAGTCCGTAAGAGCATGGCAGATTAGACATCCATAAGAATTTACAATCGCAAAAAAGTTTCGTCTTCATAACAAGAAAGCACGAGTGGTATAATAAACATTTATTCCAGATAAAATCCATATTTCACACACACACTAAAAACAATTAATTGACATAAACAAATTAAAAGTTCAGGACACAGTTACACGTATTAAACAAAAAAAAAAAATACAAAAATAGATATCCGAATAACAAAAATTTTGACTGCCATGTACGTTGAAATTGTCTTAAGCGTATATTTTGTACAATAAGTTTAATGTTTAAGCTTACCTAACAGTAAACCACGATCTGATAATAAATTATACTTATATTGCTTATTCCCCAATAGGCAGGTATTTATTAAGCTAACATGAGATGTATTACATGGATAAAAAAATACTTGAATTAAGCAATAAAATGTTTCTGAAATATCGACTGAAGGATGATAGATTATGAATAAGTTAAACGTTAACACGAGAAAGTTGTTACATTTTTTAAATTAGTTTTTTCGAATTCACGAGAAAATATTACGCAGTTTTTCTAAAACGAATTTATAAAGCAATCAAGCATTTTGTTTTAATTCAAGTTGTTTTCTAAACGTCATTTTGACATTCAAAATATGCCAGCCGAGCTGTAAATTGAATTAAATGTCGACTACATTGTACATAATATTAATCAGTTTTAGTTATAATAATATTATAAAATTCGATCTGCCTATTCAATAATTCTGAGCCATTAAGATACAGGCTGTGTCTAGTTTGGGGCCCATGGCCACTTTTGTTGCATTTTGCAAATTCTTTGTGTGTGCCAATAGATATTTTTTTATTAAAATTATTAGTTATTTTCGCGTAAGCATTTTTGTCTGTTTATTTTGGGATTTCCAGACTAATTTCAAGATAGCTTTCAATGTTAAGTAACTATTTTAGGTTCTGTTTTTTTTCATTATAATAAAAAAGATTATATTATTTGCTATGAAATTATATACAATAATCAACTTTACTGTTAGGTACATATTATTGAAGATGACCTGGGTACAGTTTTGCCTGTTAGCCTTGCAGAATAACATTACACACATACCCCCACAATATCTTTTCTCCTATACCACAAGAAATTATTGAACTTTCCTGTAACCCAATATCACCCTCGGTGATAAGTTTTCGACCAGCCCACAGCGCCCTCTGGTGGCAAACTTCAATATTTGGAAACAAATTCGTTTCGCGATACAGTTTGACTGTTTGATTGGTCCAACACTTTTATAGCAACTTTGGGAGCTATTGTGTGTGGCTATGAAAATAGCGATAGGCACCACCCAATCCTATTTTTCTTTTGTGGAGCACAAATATAATTATATATACTCCCTCGATAAACCCGAGAAATTTCAAGGCATTGCTTGCTTACGACGCTTAATTTCCAAAAGTACAGCTATTATTCTGACAAATTGTGATTCGAAGTATTTATGCGTTCATGGGCTTTCAGGAAAGTATGTTCACTATCTTGAGATCTCATAATTACCAGTTTTTGGTTGTTTAGTGGAAAATATCCCAATAACCGTAAAATTTCGATAACTAGAAAGCAACCCAATTTGGACTCGAAGTTATCGTTGTCAAAATAGACGAATTATCCATTTCTAGGAATGCATGCTATTACCAGTCACCCTGTATGGGTGAACTCATGCCTCACGCAATAGTCAACCAAGGTACACTATCACTAACTGCACATCCATTTGCAGTCGACGTGCAGCCAGTATGCAGTTGACATGCAGTTCTATGACAGCCGGTTGCTTCCAAATTCCAAAATAGCAGCTGGCGTGCAATTCAATAGTTACTCAGTCCGTCTGCTTGGAATCTCAGTCGTTTTAGCTTTTGTCTTGTTCTTCAAACTTACTGTTTACTTCTTCTTCTTAGCGTTTCGATGACAAATATACTCATTCCGATTGTTCGTTTGGCCCAATATTTACTTGCGGTAAAACCGTTTGCTGACGCAGTCATTAGGTCCTCACGTATGCACCTGCATACGCGACCCATAATGGGCCATCTTTAAAGATGGGCCATGGTCTGCAGAAAGACGCCGCATGAACATTGGATTTGTAGATGATTTTCTTTGCCTTATAGTTTAAAAAAAATACTTGAACTTTCTATGTTTTTAAGAATAAATAGTGACCGAAATCGCTAGTTTTGTAGCCCCAACTCCAAAAAACTTCTGAGGATGTATTGCAAACGGTTTTTTTTGAGTCGTTACCCTCCATTGACACTTACGTTAACTCGTTTATTTGTTTGAAATTAGTTTTTTAAATCTGATTTAACTTTGTTTCCAACATGTAGACTAAAGAGTATATTTTTGCGAATATACATTTACTAGAACACACAAGTATTCTAAAATTACACTAATTGGAATCCAATTAATGGCCCCCTTTCAGATTGGAATCCGATTCCTGCTATTTTTTAAGAGAAATAATTGATTACTATCTGTCTTCTACGAGTAAATAAAATTAGTTTTATAATAATTTGAGAATTTTTAAATCGAACTCGTAACTAATACATCATTATTTTAATGCGATAATTTTAAAACTATTCTAGTTTCGGATAAAACTTGGCACACATATACCTAGATATGATAAAGACATTGACCTCCTTTTTTATACCATTTATTTCATGACGGAGGCAGCGGGTGAATCTGGTAACAAACATTAGGAAGTCTGGTAAATGCCCAGCCAATGTGTCAATTACTTTTAACTGACTTATTAACGAAATTCCGTTCAATGACCGCTGAAACTGCCATTCAGCCTGTGTTATCACGACATTTGTTTTTATCTAGTTAGTGAAATTTATTTCGATTTATTTACAAATTAACAATAATATTATAATATTAACAAATAAATTAAACCTACAACAAACTAAAACATAGCATCAAAAAAATATAATTTAAAAATTTGTCAAAACTATAGTTTGTTAAAAAATATAGTTACCAATAAGGTAACTATATTTACGCCGCTTGAGGCCAGCATATCACGATGAACTAGGAAGATGGAATGACGCAAGAGTATCGACACAGGTTGCGTGCCACACTAAAGGCCTACCCATCTTCCATGGAAACAAAGACATGCCGTCCGGTCTTTTGTCATCATGATCTAGTTGGCTCATTCAGTTCTATTGCTAAGCAAAGGGCTACCTCTTCTATTTCCACACACGTCTTTCCTCTGGAACCACTTAAAAGAAACTTGGCTCACATACTCCGCACAAAATACTTTCAAAACCCTATATTTTCCCTCTCTAAAACTAACAGATATTTCTCTATCGATTTCGTAGAGTAAAGAGCTGTAGCGATACAAAGTTTGTGAAGTATTATCGAGCAAATATGTTCAGTGTTGAAAGCTGTTACCTCGCATGAAAAATGAGTTCTGGATCGAGTTGATACCGATGTGTGTAGATTAAAGTTACGAGTTTGTTTTTGGGTTCCGTTCATACCAATGGACAAAATGGAACCCTAATAGAGAATCACTTGTATGTCTGTTTGTCATAGCTAATTTGCTTCACTCGCATGACTATTTGTAAACCAATCATGGACGCGTTATATTTTTAGATACATACATTTTGAGGATAAATAAAACACATGATATTTTTTTTAAATAATTACCGTCTGACATTATATTCGCTTATTGTGAGGATTTTAAAACTATTTTTTTTCATAGCTTCTAAATTTATTATTATTTAATCTAAATAGATAAAAAATGTCGAATCAACCACTTATTTCTGAAAGTACTAAGGTACTGATCCTAAAATTTTCAAAGTTAAGAACTTGTCAAATTGTACCTTTGCATGAAATCTTGCCGTTAAGATTCTTAGCCAACAACTGACTGAAATAATGGTATAAACACGGTGCCATTTTAGTGTTTTTACAACGGCAGCCCATTTCATCTATCCAATGACTACTACACATTCATTTAAATATATATATATATATATATATATATATATATATATTTGTGAACATTAGAATTATTAAAAAATATATATATTAACATGACGTAGTTTGAAATATCAGTAGGATAGGAAGTAGCGTTAAATTTATAGTGTACTCACTTTCAAATAAGAAAAACAAAAGAAAGCTATCCTCCTTTACTCACTTTTAACCATAAATTATCACTACAAAAGCACATTCTAGACAAAAAGTCAGAGATAACGCCTGAAAATGTAGGTATCTTTTAAAACAACAGTAGGCAAGGGAATTTGAAAGTTAAAATTTATTCATAGGGAACAATTCCGCTTAATCCAACTAGGCGCGTAATTAAATTGTTCTTGAAGAATAATCTCATCCCTCATATGATGTTTTTGTTCAGCATCCATTGGGATATTTTGGAAGAGCGATTTGATTATTTCAGAGTAGCATGATAAATGATGTTCAATTGGAAAAAAGACTGACGGCGGATCACATTAGCCGTATGTAAGTGGGGCCAGTAGTGGGAAAGCACAGACTGAATAAAAAATGTTCAGGATAACAATCAGTACAGGGTCTAAAATCAGAAGAGTGTTTGTAATAGAACGTATTCAGTTTTCCACCGATTCGTTTTAAATAAATACGCGATAAGTATGAAGAGTGTAATAAATGTTTTCTGTATGACTTCGGACGTAAAAGAATATCACCATTCCATCACTTCCCGTGGGTGTCGTAAGAAACGTCTAAGGGACTCACCAAAGAATGGGCAGCTGGCTACCCCCCGCCCCCTTTGGGAAGGCCTATGTCCAGCAGTGGACGTCTTTTGGCTGATACGATGATGCTGTTTTCAAGCTTGGCTTAAAGCAAGTCTTCAACCTAACAAGCGTAATGTTGAAGTTCTAACCTTAAATGTTACATCATGTTCAATAATGTTATCAAAACAATCTGGCCTTTGTTTCCATAAACGCCGATACAACACGTCATCAATCTAGCTACTACATCGTACCACCTATCCCTAAAACTAGGCCATTCCCAAAATACGCGCTTTATGATTTATAGTTCGATCCCCGTAGCTTTACCGTGACTAGCAGTACAAAACGGGAAGCAGAAAACCAACTGGGCGAACTTTGAAAGACGATTATACCGGCCAATTGCAAGACGGACTTGCACACGAAGTGTTTCATGCCATACACCGAAAAAAATACGTTTCTTGCATGAAGATCTTTTATGCTATACCCATCATCATCATATCAGCCGAAAGACGTCCCCTCCTGGACATAGGCAAGTGTCGCCACAACAACCGGTACTGTACGTCTCTCATTCATCGGCTGCCCGCGACCCTCCCCATATCATAGCTCTACCTTGTGGGAGCCCTTCCAACGCCGCGCTGCGTCTACCGGTACACGGTCGCAACTCTAGAACTTTTTAGGCCCAATCGATCATCTGTTCTATGATCAATGTGCCCAGTCCACTATCACTTCAGTTTGGCGATCCTTTGGGCTGATTCGGTCACGCAAAGAAACTCCGAGCATTGCCCTCTCCATTGCCTGGTGACTTTAAAACTTCTTAAAGTAATAGAAATTCCCAATCTGTGAAAACTTAAACTGTTTACTTTCTTATAACGGGTCATATTACCAAGATACAGCCTGCTGACATACACCTAGTTGATGACGTTGAATAATACAGAACGCTTTTTATCCCGGTCTGAAATTAAGGGTACAAGCTAAAATTACATATTTTTTTACAATGGCACTTCTGATATTCCCCAAGCATTTAGTAGCAACCTATCAGCTGCTTTGAAACTGGTGGTAGATTGAGCGTGGCTAACGATTGATGCAGCACTGCAACATGGAGTTCAAAGCTAGGCTATCTACAGTTCAATCCGTGCCAGTGTAACTTGTTAATGGACAGACAAGAATGTACGAAATGGATGGGAATCGTTAACAGTAGCAACATACCTGACGAAAAGTGTTGATGTAAGATTATCACATATTCTGAGGAGAATAAAATGAAATATAGTGCTTACTATTATTAAAAAAAAATTTGTCTGGATATTTAAAATTGAATATTTTGTTTCATGTGGTTTACTTCTCTTCTTCGTATTTTGACATTCAAACAAAGTTATCAAGCCATGCCAACAAGGTGCAATTTCACTTGGTTGTTCTCCCGAGTTCGACAGCCAATCGAATTCGGGCAAACGACCCCTTGGTGATCCCTTGGTGGAGATGGGTGTACTCAACCCCGTTCACTTACAAGGGTAAGGGTAACTTCATCCATTGCAATGGATACAAGAGATATGTTTCATTAATTCATCGGGTGTCCGAATTCAAAAGCACCCAAATACGGGCTAACGACCACGTGTAATTGTACCATAATGTGATCGTCATTTTTGAGACGCCAAGACTCTCTAAATCATTAAATACTTAAAAAAAAAAGACTTAAAATACTTATATTTAGTGACTTGATTTTGAAGAAAATAATCGCACCAGCACTATAAATGCAAAAGATGTTATAAAAGCGTTGAAGTGACGGCACTAAAGTATCCCAGGAGTATATTTACTTTTCGCTAAAAAAAAAAACCTTTCTCATGCCAAGAAGACACGATTAAAATTTATTCTAGAACAAAAGGGAAGTAAGTAAACCGGGAGGAATTTAAACGAGATTGAAATCGTAATAACAGCCAAAAGAACGGACACAAATAAAAGAAACGGAAAACCTACATATGTCCGTCAACAACACATGAATTTATAATTTAAGATTTTTGAATCCATCGCCATCAACTCAAGTATCGCCTTTAAATTTGTATATTTTAAGTTAATTTTTAAATGACCATTTATATTTAAAAAAACTGGCCAAGTGCAAGTTGGACTTGCACACGAAGGGTTATAAGCCGAAAAAAAACTCATACTTTCTTGTATGTATGTCCCTTTTATTTTTATTTCATTTTTATTTATGTTGTTATAGTGGCAACGGAAATACATCATCTGTGAAAGATTTCAACTGTCTAGCTATCACGGTTCATGATATACAACCTGATGACAGACAGACGGACAGTGGAGTCTTAGTAATAGGGTCCTATTTTTACCCTTTGGGTACGGAACCCTAAAAACCTTATAAAGTGTGGAATGCAATCGAATTAGTATCAAAATCCGCCCCAACCCTTGCTCGAGCCAGCCCGCGCCGCTGAGCCTGTAGTCTTAAATTCGCCCCTTACTAATAATTCCAGTTCGATCCAGCCCGTCCCTAGCTGTCCTCTCCCCAGCGACGCCCTAAGCCGAGGCCCGTACCCCACAGGGGGTGCCCTTAGCGTGTAGTCGCTTAGTTTGTAAGTTTTTTATAAGCCCTGGCTGGAGGCTTTAATATTATATTAAGGCCACCACAGGCAAGCCCGGTTAAGCAGTCGACAACCTTATAGGTTGAACTGCGAGAAGCCACTCATAAAAAAAATAAATCGAATTAGTACTTCGTTTTGTAAGACCAAGAGTGGGTTGTGCCAATCATTAATATTTTTTTCAATTCAAATTATAGCATACGCATATTCGAGTTATATTTAGGTCGGCTGGACGCAGTTGAGAGCCAAACCTCCAAAATCTAGTAGCTTTCTGAGAAATAGTTTAGAATACGAATACATAGAGTAGAGTGATGGCCTGAAACACAGGTTTAAAGTAACCTAGATCGGGCAGATCGCTGTTTAACAATGCAATTCCGAACCACCGTTAATTGCATGTTTAATAAAAATATCTTAGTTTAGTTTATTTTTAGGCACTATTATTGTAAGGAAAATATTATTACTGCTGACTAAATGTACATTTTTGTAGACGTTTTTATTTTGAATAAATTATTATTATTATTATTATTATTACATTGTACAAAAATTGCATTTAAATGACACAATGGATCCTGTACTGCAGGAAAACTATTAAACGAAAAGGAAATTTGGAAAAAAATTGCATGAATATTGCAAATTCAAAGTAGAAACATCTGGGAACCATACAATTTCTAAGTAAAAGCAAAGAAAATCATCGTAATAATAAATGGATAATAATGTAGATGGGGAATCTCAACTGCTTTGATACTTCCGAGTGTGTTGTTGATAGCCTGCTATACGGAAATAAAACATTTTACAAGCTCTTGTTTAACCTGCCTTGTTAGTTAGTTAGCATGTGTAATTTGTCACATCATTCAAATAATTATAATAATAAATAATAATAATTTTATTTGTTCTAAGACATACAGACATTTAAATAACATGGTGATACACTACAATACACTTAATTCTAAGTTCAGATATTGGTGGACATCTGTGTCTGAACTAGATATAAAATATCTGTATTTCAGACATCAGCGCTCAATTCCTCGTCGCAGGCGACACTTGGGAATTAACTAAAGTAGACCTTATAAATATATTTCTATAATATTATTCAAGGAAGTGATAGATGTAGGAGAACAATCTTAATTAGTTGTATAGTGATGGCCTCCGGTGAGTTGAGTGTAAATGAGTGAGTGTGTGTGGGAGGGTGAGTATTATTATTTGAAATGATTTTTTATAACATTTATCCCAAACAGATGAGCTAAAATTTTACATACACGTTTGGTTTAGATGACAAAGTGATATCATTCTAAATCCAATATGGCGGACCAGTTGTTTTTTATCTACCGTCGTTTTGTGTCTTCGCGACGAGTGAATGAATAACAAACATTCAAACAGACTTTAATTGGTGGGAAGTCTTTTGACTGCATGATTTTTGCCCGACACAGATCATACCACGGTGAAAAATATTTCATTCTTTGTTCGAAACAACTTTGTATAAACGTTCTTTACGTGACGTGGAGTTAACAAACATTAACACAGACATACGGACAATGCTGAATACGTATTGTACTCGTATTCAGCATTGTCATTGTCCTTTGGATCTCCGTGGACAGGTAAAACAAAGAATGGACATACAGACTCTGTAGATTCCGACCGCATTCTTTGCTTACTTGATGTGAATATCATGATTGTCGTTCATTTATATTTCATTATTCATATTGAAAAATATATATTTTTTAAATACACATTTAAAAAAACTTTTAAAATAAAATTTGTACGAATTATTGCATTGTTGAAAACCAGTCTCCAATATTTTGATCAGAGAGACCGCGCACAGCTATATTTATAACTTATTTATAACCAGTTTAGAACGGTTAATTAACAAATCCACCCTTTAATAATTTCTCCATTTCCTTTCTAAATGACGCCATACAAATTCTAAACCGAAAATAAATTACAAATCTGCCAAGCGAATCGTCTTATCATTTTCTATTACGGTTTTTAACAGCAGTACCCCAATATTTCGCTGTAAAGGGGAATTTTCGCGTGATAAATTATATACTAGAGGCAAAGGGTGAGAGGTCTCATATATTTTGTAGAGCCATTATTTTTAAGCTAAACGCGCTGAGTTGTGAAGAAGAATAGAAATATATACGTATAAGATTTTTAAAAGGGGTAGCATGTTGGATAGACGGTCTCATACAGTACATGCTAGACAATATTGATATTGTATTTATGTATTTTATATTATTATATCTAATTAGTATTGTTTTAAACGTTTGTACACCGACAGCCCTAAATCTATCTCCCTTCGTTCAATCCATCCAAAGGTTGTCTGGAAGAGATTGCCTCGTGCGATAAGACCGCCCATTATATACTTATTTTATGTTTGATTGTCCTGTTCTTATTATGAGGTATACAATAAAGTTTACAATAAATAAATAAATATTTCCTGTTTTAGTTTCAAACATGTTTTCTTGAGTTGCGGTGTTAGGTTATGGTTTAGTTCTTAACTAAATTGGGAAACGGCTTTTCAATTTGCTTTGAGAAAAAAAAAAAAAAAAACATATTTATTTGGCATAGACAGATATACACAATGTTGGAACAAATATAAGCAGACCAATTTCAAAACAATTATCTTGTATGCCTTGCGGCTGCGTCAAACAGATTATGTCACTTCAAACTTAGCTGTATTTCGAGTTATAACCAATATGTCCATTTCTTTCTGCTTCTGAAAGTTGCCTAAGGGGACTCCCGGGATAAAAAGCTATATCCTAATCTAGGACATAGATTACCCGTATGCCAAGTTTCAAATCCGTTCAGTGGTTATGACACGAATAGGTAACAAATAAACAGACGGACAGCATTACTTTCGCATTTAAAATATTAGTGATGGCAGGCGACAGGTGATTGGGCTCAATTGGATTTGATTATAAATAAAAGATTTGGACTGTATTAAAATAGGGGTTATACCATAATCACATAGAAATGAATAAAAAACCGGCCAAGTGCGAGTCAGACACGACGGGTTCCGTGCCATAAACCGAAAAAAAACACGTTTCTTGTATGGGATTTTAAGTTTTAGGGTTCCGAACCGTAAAATAAAATAAAATAAAATAAAAATAAAAAGGAACCATTATAAGGTCACTCTCTTGTCCGTCTGTCTGTCTGTCCGTGTGTCACCACCGATTTTCTCGGGAACGGGTGGATCTAGCAAGTTGAAATTTATACCAGATACTGAGGTCTATAGTTGTATAACACCTATTAGGTGTTATAAATATCCATGACTTTTGTCCTGAGTCAATACGATAAAAAGATATGGGCAAATTTAGATTTTCGCGACAACTTGTAATTACCAAAATTTACCTTAATTTTTATTATTTGTTGTTACATGCGCATCACATATTATGCGGGCGATCACGCGCATAATATGTGATGCGTCGACAATAGGTGGGGTCAAGATGGAACGAGCTAGCCGGTAAGAAGTTTAATAAACATTGCAAAATATTATATTTTTTTTTTATAAAATATTAAAAAAATACTTAGTTTACTTGTATCGAACAAGAAGTAAGTACAGCGGTACTAGATGTTTAGGAAGTATTATTATATATTATTATATTTTTTCCTAATGATGTTTTTGAACCAATATGGTTGTCTGGAAGAAATTGCTTTTTGATAAAGGACATAGTTTGTGGCGTTCTTAATAGTTCGTAACTCTGTGTAAAAAGTATCCTTAAAATTTTTTCAAGGCTAATTGTTATTCATAAAATTGACTGGTAGAAAATTTAGATTGTTATTAATACTGTTGAACGGATTGGGATTATGAATCAGTCAATGCTCTATAATATTAAATTTAAATAGTGTCTGTTTTTCATTGATTGATTCATGTATTTTGGTAGCATTACCAAAAAATTAGTGGATTTTTTATCAACAAGAGTAAAAGCTTCCGCAAATACTACAAATACAACTAGCCGCTTTTATAGTATTTTATTTGTAATTCGTTAGTGTTAGAAATGTCCTAACGAAATCACCATTTGTTTGAGAGAATACTAGCCGCTTTGTTAGTACAATTTTGACAAAATTTTGGCTAGCAAAATATTTTGTGCGAACAGTTTTTTGAACTAAAATTTGGTGAAATCTTGTTTCGTTTGCAATTTCAGCTGCTAGGTAAGATATGTAGGTACTTTGGACCACTTGGTACCTTAAAGTACGCAAAAAAATATTATTGGTTTATAATTATATTTTATTTTATTATTAGGTAATGTATAATTTTATAATACGTATTTTTTTAAATTCGTTACTTCATTAATGCAAAATTTTACAAAAATGTATAAATCGCAATAGATTTTATTTTTCATATTTAGTTAGTTGAATGTTGTTGATAAAGTAGCCCATACAAAATTACCCCATATCCTACAGTAAAGAGAAGTACCTCAAAAATCTCAGAAGATGCTACATTGTTACTATTTTTGACAAAAAAATTACAAAAATGTTAAGAAAAATCTTTCAGAAACAGTAATAATGCAGATGGAATATACTCCAAGATTGACCTTTCAATGCCTTTTTCTTACGATAGAATTTCATTAAATGACTCCGTCCGCTGACTCCGTCCGCTCTTGGCGGAGCGGAAGGGAGTGTCAGACTCTTACTGACTGAAACCCATCCGTGTTCCTCCAAATGCCCTTTGCGTCCAAGGGCCGTGGTGAATCTTTCGAACAAATTCCGTAACAACTTTCAATGCCCAATTCATTAAAAATAAATTTGTGTACAATAATTTTAAACAGAGTAAATATTTGTATTTTTGTATGTATGTTTGTAATGAATGTGCTCTGAAACTACTGAACCGATTTTATATTTCTTACACCAGTAGAAAGCTATATGATCACTGAAAAACATACGCAATATTTTATTTTCAGTAAGCGGACGAAGTCGTGGGCGAAGTGATGGTATTTAATACCTAAATATCTGATCTCAGTGGATGTTGGACAAAAGCGTCGTGTATGCAAATAAGACTCCAACTAACTCTTGCAACTGATATTTGCATAATCACCGGATGAAATGTAAATATTCGTTCGTCGTTTTCGTTACTTTTCATATTAAAATCATTTTTTATCGCGTTGTATTTTTATTTGCAATTGAGTGCTAACTACCGATGGTAAATTCTGTTAATAGGACGATTTGCGAATAGAAAGTTCTGCTAAATATAACGTTTTGATACGGAGGCAAGGTAAATCAATAATTAAACAAAGTCATTTATTTTTATCCAACTGCCAACTACGGGGTGATGTTTTAAATTCCGTTTATTAATATGTTCTTTTGAGACTTTTGCATATTATAAACACCTTTTTTATAGTTTTTCTAGTCCAGTGATTGATTTTATTATTTTTTTATTTTTTTATAATCTAATTGTTACATAATGATTATTTTTACAAATTTTATAGGTAGTGAACTTTTTTAATAATAATAACTATTGTTACCTTCCCACATGACGATAACCTCGTGAAAGCTGAGAAAGAGAAACAAATCAAGTACCTCGACTTAGCACACGAGGTTGTCGACATGTGGAATGTGGACTCGGCTGTCATTGTGCCGATTGTCGTTATGGCCAATGGCCTGATGGCCAAAAGCTTCGACGACCATCTGTCGAAGCTGTCGTTGCGCGGTTGGGTAAAAGGCCTGATACAGAAGGCAGTACTCCTCGATACGGCTCGTATTGTGAGGAGGTTCCTTTCTATAGAGCCCTAATCACCGGTACCTTGGACCCTGCTCCCGACACCGGTGGACTACATTTTTTTAGATTTTTAAATGTGTTTTTTTGTTATAACTGTTTTTATAAAAATAAATATTTAAAAATGTAAATTGATATGTAAGGAAAATAAAATAAACGAAATAATTATAAAAATAATATATATCTCCACAAATTACATTCTTATGTTAGACATATAGGTTGACAGGTAGCTTAGCAGGGAGTTGTAATTTTTGTTTTAAGAACACGACGATTTTAATTGGGTAGGTGTAATGAGTACTGCCAGGGTTGCGGAATTTGTTCGAAAGAGTCACCGCGGCCCTAGAACGCAAAGGGCTTTAGAAGGAACACGGATGGGTTTTAGTCAGTAAGAGTCTGACACGCCCTTCCGCTCCACCCAGAGCGGAAGAAGTCACTTGATAATTTCCCATCCTTAAAAAAAAAAGGTGTAATGAGTAATCACTTCATCCATATGCGTATTAATACCTTAAATGGTGTACTAGTACTACATACATAGCTACTACATTTTCCCGAGAATTTGCTCCCGTGATGTTATTCACAGGAACCATTTATATTTCCCAAATATTTTTTTTTTTTATTTTTTTTTATTTCTTTTAGAGTACCTTTTTTTTAAGGATGGGAAATCATCAAATGACTCCTACCGCTCTGGGCGGAGCGAAAGGGAGTATCAGACTCTTACTGACTAAAACCCATCCGCGTTCCTCTTAATGCTCTTCGCGTTCCAGTGCCGCGGTGACTCTTTCGAACAAATGCCGCAACTTTCGAGTACCCTAGGTAAATTTTACAATCATAAAACAAACAAAAAATCAACTCTTCATTTTAATAGTTTAAATAATGATATAAACTTTTCGACAGCCGGCAATATCATACAACAAATTTTTATAGTAACCTAACATGCTACACCAACATATACTTATAGAGGTCTATAAAATTATTTCAAGTAATACACGAACACTTATTTCTATTTCTAGTAACATACCGACTATTAACTTAAACACGTCGAACATCGGCGTCGACAGCTATTAGCAACACGTTCAGATTATTACATTTCGTTCAATCGATCTAGTTCTACACGTATTTTCGTCACGTTCGAACTAAATATATTATGTTCTATTGCGTAGGCTCTGTTCACAACCTAGGACGAAGCGAGTTCCGATGCGTTTTATGTCAAGCGACACGCGCAAGCGACTTCATGCCATGCCATGATCCGTCAGTGGCGATGGCCACTTTTCAAGCCGTCCTTGTCGGTCTTACCTGACTAGTTTGATTCACTCAAGCGCCAAATTGCTAATGAGTAATTTATATTTAAACATCAAGTTGCGCGACGTTGATAAGTAATGACTTATTTACGTCACGCAACTTGATGCTTAGGAGTAGTTCGGTTTTTAGGGTTCCGTACCTCAAACGTAAAAAACGGAACCCTTGTAGGATCACTTTATTATCTGTCTGTCTGTCATGACGCTTTATCTCGGGAACGTGTGGAGGTATAGAGTTTAAATGAAAACCATATACTCAGGTCTACAGTCCCTTGAAGCTTTGAAAATCAAACTTCTAAGTTACCTTAAAAAAGATACGGCCGTTTATGCCGTAATATACGTTTATTTCGACAGTCTCAAGGGAATCAAAATTTATAGGGTACTACTTCCCGTTGACCTAGATTTATGAAATTAGGCAAGAAGATAGATCTTAGAGTAAAAGTACAGGAAATAGCCTGAAAATTCGGAATTTATTATTTAATCATATAAAATTTTTTTTTTACGATTACAAACTTGATATTTTCGGTTGAAGAATTGACCGTGACGTACATTCATGTATGGGAGATCGATTATACAGAAAATCGGTTCATAAATGACGGAGTTATGACTACACAAATATTAAAAAAAACAGTCGAAAACCGACTTCAAGAATAGGAGGAGGTTCTCACTCCTCCTATTCTTGAAGTCGGTTTGTTATGTAAGGAAAGAAAAAAGAAAAGAAAAAGAAAAGTGGCTTTGTTATGTAAGGGATAGTCACCCATCTACGGACCATGCTCGACAAGCTTTGCTTAATCTTGAAGAAAGACCTATACAGCTGTTATCCAGCTAGGTACCTTTCCTATTTCATAAAAAAATCTAATACCACTTTATAACAAAGTACACGCACACTTACACTATAGGCGTGTTCCCTGACCTTACAATCTGAGACACCCATATATAACTCCCCCAACACAACTCCACTTCCCTCAAACACGATTGACACACGACACTCTTTACTGGAGTGTTAGAAAATAAATTTACCGCTACAGGACATAAATTGCCGCCGCCATCCATCAATTAGATCGAGCTAAGCATGCATTATATTGGCATCTGTAGAGTTGGGACGCGATTGGAATTGGGCAGAGCGTATATTTCTGCTGGTTCGAACAACAGTTTAAAATCAGAACCATATTTCCATATACTATACGTATACTTTAACTTTAAATGCAAAAGAATCTTTGGCAGTCTGTTCGTTGTCTCCTCACGTCTTAACGGCTCTACGAAATGTGATGAAACTTGGAACAAGGACAATACTTTTTATTCCGTGAGTATGTTCCATCGGAATGAAATCGCGGCGAAACCGCTAACAAAAGGTAGAAGTCTATATAAATAAAAATAAATCTAAAAAAAGGTCTTGAGATATCATCATACATGTTGCTTATACCTGTGAGTCAACGGATAGACGGACGGACAGTGGAGGCCTTTTTTTTTTTTTTAAGGATGGTAAATCATCAAATGACTTCTTCCGCTCTGGGTGGAGCGGAAGGGCGTGTCAGACTCTTACTGACTAAAACCCATCCGTGTTCCTTCTAAAGCACGTTGCGTTCCAGGGCCGCGGTGACTCTTTCGAACAAATTCCGCAACCCTGGCGGACAGTGGAGGCCTAGTGATAGGATTTCGGTGGTCTGAAACCTAAAACTGGCAAAGCGATGAGGATTAATTTATGTTTCTATTTTTTTAAAGTTAACGTATAATATCTTCTAATGTAATTTTAGGAAACAGGACATCTTGTAGATGACATGTGCGTTAATACCAACAAACTGCGATCCTGCCTATTCGCCACCCATATATCACTTCGAAGCCTTAGTGTCCACTTATCTTTTCCAGGCCAGTGGTTTTCTAAACTAAGTCAACTAAGACAATAATAGTGTCCGACAATGTTGGGTGGAATCTAGATGCTTTACCCTGAATGGGCTGTTACATTCTACAATTTAGAATTTAAGCATACAAGTTTGTGCCGTTTTCAGATCAGTGGATAGTATGTATGCATAGAGTGATTGGTTCATCATCATTATCATTTCAGATGAAAGATGTCCACTGGATGTAGGCCTCCCTTAACTGTCGCAACATCGACAGTTCTGTGCGTCTCACATTTCACGGATGCCATCGGTCCACCTTGTGGGAAACCTGCCAAAGCTTCATCTTTTGGGATGCGGTCGCCACTCCAGAACCTTTCGACCCCATCGAATATCTGTTTTGTCAGCAATGCCACTTCATTTGGCGATTCTTTGGGCTTTGTGGTAACCTTGGTCCTACTGTGGATATCTTCATTGCGTGATTTGATGGTCATTTCGGATAGTCAGACAAGATACGATATTAAATAATAGTTTAATTTATGTCTTTGTTTGTCGTGTACTATACCCCTTGTTTCGATCTATATGCTTCGTTTAGCAGGCACAAAGTAATATCAACTAAAATTAGGGCCTTAAGCAATAATCCAGACAGAAACCTCTAGATTACCCTCCGAGACTTCGTGGTCCTTCAAATACCTAAAATAAAAATCTCTATAAAGTGACATTCTATCAGCGAAAACCACTTTCAACCAAGTTTTGTAGCTTAATAAACGTCGTCATATTTCGGAAACGCATGTGCGGGACGACCTTTAAGGTTAAGCAACGCTTCCCGTGGTCAGGTGCTGAGACCCCTCCTAGGTAGATACTATAAAATGTAATTTGTGTTTATATTCATTGTATAGTGTACATTCTTTACAAATTTTTGACTTTACTCCAGAGGGCTAATTTTAAAATCTTCAAAAATGTATGAAAATTAAGGCTTTTGTGGAATTGGCCCTCTTAATTGTTGCACACACATATTAAAATCAAAAACAAATCATAACATATAAAAACGAAAAAAAAATATGAATGTTAATGCGTTCATCTATTTTTTTTTTTTGTCACAGTGATATTGCGAGTAGAATTTGAACACTTTTAAGTGCAACAATAGGGAATACGATGCATTTTTTTTTGTTTGCATAATTAAATACTGATTAGGTCTAGTAAACAATATTATGAAATAGTTTTAAAATAACTTCGTCAGCGATGAAGAAACATATATGAAAATTTGTTAAAATAGATTTATCTCGTTTGTTTTTCGGTCAATTTTGATTCTATTTTCACTGTGTATGTTTTTGTATTTTTATAGATAATCTGTTTAGATTATAAATATTTTTATCATTCATATTTCCTATTGGCCTTTAGAGTGCCAATTTTACAAAATTTTAAGCAACGTTCGCATTCGCGTGTCAGTTGCAAATTATCGAAAATGTATGGAAATTCAGACTTTTTTAGCAGATGCAAATTCGAACGTTGCTTAAAATTTGAATTAAATTTAAGAGTAGAATTGTCTCTCAAGTCCTTTGTATCGGTTCCTAGCCCCAGCAAAATAGTAGCTATGACATAAATTGTCCTGTTATCGCTTTCCGGCCCACTTGACGGGAGTGCGATCGTTACGCGAACAATTGCGGTCGGACTGAAACGTTAGTGGCCATTTTATTGCAACCTCACTATAGTCTGTTTGTTAAAGACGAGTTATCCAGTTTTAAGTTTAGATTATCGTTTGATTGAGATTAAGGTTTAATGGCTATTGTCGTATTTTCAATGTTACATTTTAGAATAGGAGTAATAGTCAAATAAGGACAGAAATAGTGGAATAAGAATCTTTAATTTTAAATTTTTTATCTCTGTATCAGGAGACATTTATTAATTCTACGTTTGACAATTGTAATCCATAGTAACATTATATGTTCTTGTACATGCGAAAGTGACACTGTCTGTTTGTTACCTCTTCACGATTTAACGGTTAAACGGATTTGTATGAAAGGGGTTCGAACTATTTTCTATGGAAGCTGGCATGGTCCCCGGTACCATTTTTTTTTTCAAATTTAGAGGACACCTACATAAAAACAAAACATGTTAAGAACATGGTGCTCCGTAGTGTAACGTTGTTGTTATATTTAGAGGTAATGTCGCCATGTGAGAATAATTAAAATCATTAAAATGAACAAATCACGTGCTTGTATGCAGTAGATTTTATTCTAATAGTAACTACTATTTGAATTAAATCTCATCTCGGCTTGATTTAACCATTTCTATAAATTATTATTTTCTTTTTTTATAGTGATGCGGGTTAGTAGGATGTTTTTTTTTTAATTTATTTAATATGGGTTTGCTCTTGACTCTAGTCTAGGTCATAGATGACGGAGACAAAGTCGACGATGGAGCGAGCTTACCCAGAAGAAGCCTGTTCACTCTAATTTTGAAGAGATTAGGGTTGTGTTGTGTTCTTATTTTACTTTCTTCTAATAAATGATTAAATGAAGCTTAGAACTTTTATTTGTTTTTAATCTAATGCATATACCTACGTACTTAATCAAGTCATTTTTAATTACAGAATTATAACATTCTCGAAATACGTGACACTTTGGGATGATGATGATGTTCCTAACATTTGTTTGTTTGTTTAAGTGTCCTCTACCCATTTATGCATGTTAGAACGTGCGCCGCACCTTTGAAAAAAAAAACATAATGGCGGCGGGGGGCTACGCCACAAAGGTTCCATCTCCTTTGGCACATTAGTTGATCATGATGCTAATTAAAAATTTCCAATGGAAAAATAAGAAAAAAGTCTATGCACTGGCCATGTTATTTCTACATTGCTCCTTGAGTCAGAATCGAGCCCCAGGGCTCGGGAAAAAGGCTATTGCTGAGTACGAAACTCAGCAGTACCGTTTCTTACAACGTAAATTTTATTATCTTCTAACAACGTTAGCCCGACATGGATTGTATCAGCAGCGATAATCACCAAATGGAATAATCCAAAAGTAGTTTTCATTAAGGGCTTTTTCTTACAGTAACAGACATTTAGCAAATTTAAAACAATAATATTACCCAAACTAATAATTTAAATTCGAAAGTTTCTCTGTCTGTCTGTCTGTTTGTTATATTCTTACGCCTAAACCATTTCAATGAATTAAGAATAGGCATAGATTTGGACCTTGGAAATGGATACAAGATCTTTTTATACCGGGAGTATACTATACGTTCCTTTGAAATTATTTACGACTTTCACGTGCTCGAAGCCACGTGCAGAAGTTAAGTACCTAATAAAACGTTTTAGTTATTAATATTATTATTAAATAAATGATAATATTAGAACTTTACAACGCAGTACTGTCTTTAATTTTCCTTCATATCTCAACTATTCGTTGTTACAGGCAGCTTTCAAATTTTATGTTATCAGCGCTTTAGAGCGCTTTCCGATTGTCTTCTGTTTCAGCAAAATTCTACAAGAGAATAGCAACCGAATCCTTTGAGACATAGGGTTTCATATTCCTAGTAAGTATAAGTTTCGTTTAAAGGCTATCCCCCTTATTTATAAAAACTTTTTAAACATAGTTAAAAAACTGTTTAAGAGATTCTAAATTCAAATTCTCCATAGAAAATTTTGAATAAAGAATCTGCTTTCAATATTTTAGCTATGTAATGGTTAGAACGTTTTTATGAAAAAAGCTGTAATGATGAATGTTCTGGAACATTATTTCCATTTTATAGATAACAGTTTATGGTGTGATTAATTAAACAGAACTTTTGATAAAATAAAACCTTTTAATCTATCTCGTGAGGTCTGTGACATGTCTGTAAAACTATGAAAGGGTTTTTTAAATTAATATCTTTGGTCGAGTAATTTTACTGTAATTACTTAAGAAAACTTGTTTTAACAATTTATTAATACAAAGATTGTACCTATTAATATATTTTATAATGTAGGTTACTGATGGCATTCGTAATCAGTTGCGACTAAACATTATATTTTGACTCAGTTTCATCCATAACATAGGCAATGTGATTGAACGCGATGAAAACACATAATAATTCTCTTGACCTTATCTCAATTCATGAGCAGTCGAGGCAGCATGGAAAAAGGAAGCTTTTTATTTCACTCAGTCAATCCATCACTTTTTTTGTTCATCCCATAAATGACTCTAATAACAAACAAATCGAGAATAATACGTGAAAATCATTTTAATCTTGAGCAACTTATAATTTTCATTTTTCAAAAGAACATCTCTAAATCAATTTAGGTATTGAAACCAAACCCACTCATCAAATTTTAATCTTCAGTGTTCACACTTAAATTCCTTAATTCCTAATAATCGGTCCCTAGCCCTTTAATCATAACAAAGTATTCAAATAAAACGTTAACCTGTCTCAAAACAGTAATTTTGAATTTTACGAGGCAATATAAAAGAGTCATTACTTAGCCGTCTACAATCAAATCGTATTGAACGAGATAATTTTCTATGTCAATTTTATTACACGGTAGTCTAGTGATTATCCCCTTGTCTTGTGTCTGTCCAGGTGTCAGTTATTTTATGAACGATTCCTCACCTCTACTTGGATTACTCAAAATACTGGATCCACGATACTGCCGACAAACTGTATTGCGGTTTGGCAGAAGATTGGTGTATACCCGTTGATATAACTTTTCTTGAATAACTTTAATAACTTAAAAAAAAAACTTTTTTACAAAAAAATACAACCGACTTGGTGTTTTTCGTTGTTTCTTCGTATTTTAACACCGACTTCCGAAATTAAAGTTATTTTATACTTTGAAGTTTTTTTTTTGGAGGTTGTAATTTTAGTAAAAATGTATTTTATACTACTTGTATATTACTTGTATAATATATTATAATACTTGGAGATCATATTTTTCTAGCTACTTTGATCATCCAAACTACCAAACCGATTTTGATGAATTTTCTACGGGACCAATAGGAAAAATATGTTTATAAACAATTTTTTTTTTTTTATATCTGGTCATAAATAACAAAGTTATGAGTTACCAACATACAAAAAAAAAACATGGAACTGAATTGAGACCCTCCTTGTTTTGAAGTCGATTAAAAAATGTTATGGGCCTGTTGTGTCCCACTGCAGAGCATAGGCCTACCTACCCCTTTTCCAATTGGAAAAGGGGTAGGTAGGCCTCGGTCTTTTACTTTATGTAACCAATCCTTAAGATTGGAGTTTAACTCGTAATGCTATCTTTTCTGGGCCTATCACGTCACCGGTTTCTGATGTTTCGAATCCAATGAGTGGCTTCTTTCGCCCAATTCTGTTGCGATATGTAGCATGAGGCCTACCCAGTTCCTTTTTGGTTTGGCGCCTGTGTTGCTTATGTCCGCAAATTGTATTTTAGAACGAAGTATAGGACGGTACTGTGCCGTATGTGGCCTGTGGTTTTGACTCCGAGACTACACACGTCTCCGTTGACAACGCTTTCTTGCCAAATCCCGAAGAAGAGCAGACAACTTGGAGTTCCATGATTTCAATAGGTTCAACGACCAAATAGGCTACAATATCAGTTAAAATTGGCCTTGCATTTTTTGTTTATTGGAAACATTAACCGAGAAAAAATGTCAAGATTTTACAAACAATCCTTGAAATCTCATGAAACAATATCCGTACAATGCTAGGCCGGCTCAAGGTCTAAATGTTACCACTTATGTCTATCTATTACAATTAGCACAAAAAAAAAACATCAATAAATTCTTGTTGTCCGACCGAGTCGTTTATATAGAGTACTAAAAAAAAGTGAAGTATACAGTCGCTACTTACCTTCCGTAAGTAGCGACTGTATACTCCAATTTTTTTTTTTGTTTTTGTTTGTGACTCCAACAATAAAGCGTGGTATTTAAAAAAAAGAAGTATGTAATAATGATACCAACAATAATAAATTTAAAAAATAAAACTCTGCCACAAGGAATAAGTACTTAATTTTATGAGTTTTTTTTTACTTCAGCTTTGTGATCAAAGATTATCCACAAAAGGAGGTTTCTGTAAAGCTGGGTGCTGACCGGTGTTACGGGCCATAATGTAGCATTTGCGGCGAGCATGTTATGTTACGCCGTGTCCTAAAATCTGTGTATAAATACATTACATGCTACACGGCTAGGTGAGTACCTAACTCACCTAGCCGTGTAGCATGTAATGTATCTGTCTGATACGGTATCAACTTGCAAGTGGGTACGGCTCGTCCACGGTCACCGCGTATCCAGCTACGAGCTCTCAGATCCGTCCACGCGCACACTGCGAGCACTGTGCTCCACGCGCCTTTGTGTTGCGAGCACTGCGCTCCACGCACAATCGGTTCGCAGCAGGCTTTTGCCTACATACTCACTTACTACCGTATCAGATACGTTACATGCTACACGGCTAGGTGAGTACCCACTTTAACAAAACACATACCTACGCATGTAACATGCGCATCTTTTCATGTACTGACTGCACGAATGCTCGCTTTGTAACATGTTACATTACGCCCTGTAACTCCACGTTTCCACCAGGGATGTGCGAGGGTGCGTAGCGAGGGATGTATTTATTAAGAACCAATAGAATGACTGCATTTACCTAGCCTCGCTCTTTGCAGCTCCGGTGGAAACGACTTGGCGGCGCGAGGTGTTTGCACGTACAAAACCAGCGAAGGTTGGCTGCGAGGGATGTGTGCGAGGAATGTGAGCTAGAGATGTGTGAGAGGGATGTGTGCGAAGAATGTGTGCAAGAGATGTGTGCTAGAGATGGCCGCGACCGAAAAACTAAAAAGAGTCCGCAATACATCCTCGCATCGGTCATCTGCGCACCGTTTCACAGCTTCGTTATGTATCCTCGCGCCACTCATTTTCCTCGCACATCTCTGGTGGAAACGCACCCTAAGAGATGGCCTTGTGCGATAAGACTGCCCATTGCATACTTGTTTTTAATATTTTTCCTGTTGTTATTATGAGGTGTACAATAAAGTATATAATATATAAATAATAAAAAGTGGCAAAGACACACAATTTATTTTATTTGTAGATTAACATTTTATTGCCTAAGTTACATAAGATTAATGGGGCTATGTATCCTAAAGGTCAACTTTATAGCTTTACTTTGAAAGTTTCCGGGATGCTTCATGAAAAACAAAAATAAATCATTTCGTTATGTGTTGGTGGACATAGGATTCCGTATCCAAAACCAACGGAACCCTGTTTAACTTATTAATAGGGCTCCGTTGGTTATCTGGTACAGCACATGACAGTGGACATGACAGTGAAGGCTTACCTCCGCTATCCGTGAGACTGTCTAGAGTGAGCTGTATTTCATGAATCGTACATTTTACAATATTGCCCGGAAGATGACCCATTGAAACAAAGGTCTAAGACCATCGTGGAGTGCCCGAAGTGCCCACACCACTAACGTTGAATAACGTAGCTACTAGGCCCAACCTATTATAAAAGTCCATTGAGTCGACAGCAAGAGGAAAGTCCTCTAAAAACAAAAAATAAGGTCCAGTAAAAATCAAATCTTTACGTGTGGAACTGAGATTTCCTCTCCATCACATACAAAGTTATCTCAAACATAACTCCACTATGAACTACAATACAAACAAACCCTACGCCTTAGCAACAGAACATCCAGCAAACTTCGTAATACATCATAAAGGGACCAAACACAATTACGTCGCAGACACTCCACGAAATAGGTAAAGTCCGAAATGTCCTTCATACGTGTTGAAAATTAGACAGTGCGGCGGCAACCGCAGCGCAAATTACTACTGTCCGCAGGTTTCATAGTGTGGAGTGGGTTTTCGAGAGGACTTCCTGTATTTTCTGAATGTGTTTCTGTCTGAATTTTCTCTTTTTCCATCAATCTTAGCTTTGTTGCTGTCAGTCTTACTGGTAGAAGTTGAGTAAGAGCGGTTATGCATTGCATCCGATCCGAATGTGTGAAATAGGGATCTAGAGTCTAAAAAATGCGGGTCGAATTCGGATATTGCTTACGCACTAACCCGATCTCTGGAAGCCATCTTAGAATATATTTGTCATATTTGAATACGAGATAATGCGAAAGCATTCATATCTACAAACAGTATTATGGCTACTTCGGTTCGTCAATATTTCTTCCGAATTGGAGACTCACGGATGTCGGAGAGAAATTGGATGACGGAAATCGGATCTAGTGCGTAAACAACCATACAAATGGTTCTATGACTAATTCGTAACGAATTTTCACGGATTCGCATCGGATGCAGTTCGTAACCGCTTTAACCTTTTGAACGCCACAGCGTAAACGCATCGGCGTGCCCTCGACGCCAAGCCACAAATTCGCCGTACTTTTTGTCACATATATGTGACGTTTGGCGTACAGGGCACGCGTTTGCTTGTCATGTATACGTGACAATGGCGTTGAAAAGGTTAACAGTATTTTTCATGGAGCGACTACCTATCTACCGCCACAATCCAGTAACTATACCCCTTGGCAAGCCTGGTGTCAGCTTTCGTAGCTTCCGAGTACCCGTTCCGAGTGTCAAAGTTCTACAAATGACAACCGAGACCAAAAGATAAACGTTGTTTCCGAAGATAACTAGATAAACCTATTTTCGGGATTTACGTTTAATCTGTAACACCTTGTATATTAATAATATTTGTCGGTAAATGAGTAGGTATGCTTATGAAAGGTAATCTCTGAAATTACCAAACCGATTTTGAAAATTATTTTACTTAAAAGTCAAAAAAGTCAAAAGTCAAAACGTTTATTTCAATTAGGCCATTAAACGGCACTTTTGAACGTCATCGTTTACAGTTCAGTAAAAATAATAGAATTACATTAATAAAGTGACTCTACTGTCCATTCGGAAAGGTAGATTCTTATGGAGAAGAACGGACAAGAAACTCCATAGTTACTCTTTTCAAATAATGATTTACAAAATTTGGTATACAAAAATTAATTTAATATTATGTGAGGACGATGCACCCAGAGTATGCTACTTAAAGAACAAAGTATCACCAGCAGAGGTAAACTTATTAATTTCCTAAAGAAATTTAGGTAAATTGTACTCACATATTTACAAACATTGGAACCATTAATTAAACAACAGTGTGTGAGTCAACAGAAAAATAAAAACACAAAAAAAGAAACAGTATATCTATAAAGTTAATACATTAATCAACCAGTTTGACCTTCACCCTTGATTGTCCTATGGAGCAGGACCAGCATGTTTCCAAGCATTCTTATCCTGAATGTAATCTTCTAATTTGTAATATGCTTGTTCACAAAGTGTACTTTTAACATGAGTTTTAAATTTTCTTTCATTTAGTTCTAATATGTCAGAAGGTATTTTGTTGTAACATTTAACACAATACCCCATGAAAGAAGTGTGGACTTTAGCTAATCTAAAAAATGGTTGATCTAATTTGTCTTTATTTCTAGTATTAAAATTATGTCTATCACTAATTTTACTAAAAAGATGTCGATTTTTCCGCACATACATAATATTTTCATAAATGAATTGGCAAGGGACTGTCATAATATTAATCTTTTTAAAAAGTTCCCTAAGAGAATCACGGCGACGCAGATTATAAACGGCTCTGACAGCTCTCTTTTGTAAAATAAATATGGATTCAATGTCAGCAGCCCGACCCCACAGCAAAATACCGTACGACATAATGCTGTGAAAGTAACTAAAGTAGACCAAACGTGCGGTTTCTACGTCTGTTAACTGTCTTATCTTTCTAACAGCATACGCGGCTGAGCTTAGACGACCCGCAAGAGATGTTATATGAGGCCCCCATTGTAATTTCTCGTCCAATGTGATACCTAGGAAAACCGTCTGATTAATGAACTCCAGTTTTTCTCCATTCAATATGATGTCACATTCGCTACTTTTAACATTTGGTAAAGAAAATCATACATTTAGTTTTTTTTTTATTTAAAACCAAGTTGTTTGCCGTAAACCAATTTTGGACCTGATGAATACAGCTATTGACGTCGTCAAGATTTTGAGGACGTCGGTCTATTTTAAATATTAATGATGTGTCATCCGCAAATAATACCACTACAGAATTATTCCCTTTATATCCTGGAAAATTGCAATGTTGCTGAAGGATTATAATTAGCGTAAAAAAGCTAGTTCATCATCTTCCTGCCCTTATCCCATGTTACTTGGGGTCGGCGCAACACGTTTTTTCTTCCATTCTGTCCTGTCAACCGTCACGCTATCACTAACTCCCTTTTCTTTCATATCACTCCTAATACAATCCATCCATCTTTTCTTTGGCCTCTCTCTCCTTGTCCATCCTGTAAAAAAGCTAGTTGTACATCATAAAATTATTTTTTGGTTTGAGGGACTGCAATAAACCACACACCATTTTTGTTCCAAATCGGATGAATTACTCGAAAATAAAGTAGGAGTAGACGTCCCGACCAAGTTCCAAATACACCAAAAGATATGCCCCGGGTGAGGATCGAACTCACGACCTTAAGATTATGAGACTTACGCGCTGCCTACTGCGCCACCGAGGCTTATGATACTCACTATGAAATAGAACACCACCACATTGTATTTACCTCAAGTTACTTTGAAAATCAATGAATTTGTTTGTGAAAATGTCGCATCTCAAGAGGTTAAACCAATTCGAGACACGATTCAGGGACTATACACCTACTGTAATATTAATTATGGATGTACCTGTTAATTAATATGCAAGTCATTAAACTTATCAATTAGGTCAATATTAATATGCATTTAGGGTTATCAGTTCGAAGACTGCTAAGTGAAGCTGTAATAAAACAATCATCATCATTATCATTATCATCTTATCAGCCGAAAGACGTCCACTGCTGGACATAGGCTTTCCCCCTAAGGGGAGGGGGGTTGCCATAATCGCCACGCTTGGCGGGCGGGTTGGCGATCGCAGTGTAGCTGTTGCAATGCACAGAGAATTCTGCTGCTAATTCTCTGGTGAGTTCCTTAGTCGCCTCTTACGACACCCACGAAAAGAGATGGGATGGTGCTATTTTTATACGTCCGACACCATGCGGAACACTTCAAACCAACTAAAACAATTCAAAGCATGAAATGCGGTTTTTAAATAGCGTCGCAACGGTGATTAACAAAGCGTCAAAATGTATAAAATTGACAAGGGCTATCGCAATCACACGTGATCATCCTTCGACTTGGGCATTTCGACAAACGCCATCGCTGCGATAGTACAATGTTTTGTCCAGAGCCAAAGGCCTGGCATCCACTACCGGCACAGTATTTTTTTAATAAATACTGAGTGGTGGTTAATGGGTTGTGGAAGTCTGGTGGCAGCCGCTCCTGCTGATTGCATTCAGCTGAATCCAATTTGACTGGAAGCCGACCCCAATATTGTTAGGAAAAGGCTAGGCAGATGATGATGGCTGAGTGGTAATCTTTTAGTACTACGATTTTACCTAATATTACTTCGTCACTAAAAAACTCGTTACTGGGCCGTTCCTCCAATGAACGCCTAACCTACAATTTAAACACTATATCCATCAAGCCGGATTCAGCAGAATACCAGTATTCGTGGAGCGGCTGCCTACTAGACCTCCACAACCCATTAACTGGGTAACACGGTTTTCTGGCAAGACTGGTGTCTGATTTTCTGGCTTCTGATAATCCGTAACGACTGCCAAAATATCTACAAATGACAACCGGGACCAACGGCTTAACGTGCTTTCCGAGGCACGGAGGAAACTCGGTATGTTAAGATGGTCACCCATCCTCAGACCAACCTTGGCAAGCGTTGCTTAACCTTGATAGACCCGTACGGCTGTTATAATTTAGCCACAAGCTCAAACTCAAAGTCAAAAGTCAATTGATTTATTTCAACTAGACCATTAAAAGGCACTTTTGAACGTCAAGTTTACAATTTGAAATTAAATATTAGTGACTCTAGTTGTCCATTCGCAAAAAGTAGATTCTTATGGAGAAGAACGGACAAGAAACTCCATAGTTACTCTTTTCAAATATAAGCTTTATATAGCTCCTATTAAACACTATTATCCACTAAGTAACAATCTTACTTAGAATCTGAACGATGTTATATTATAATCTTACTCAGCTTATGTAAGACTGAGCTCTCAAGTTTACATATTTGGAGTTATTTTATCGGTTATTAGGTCCCAACAGAGGCTTTCAGACGCCAATTAGTAATCGGGATTCAAATTAAGAATTTCCACGAAAGCAGACAGTACTGGTCACCGTAATTATTCAAAGAATAATCTGTAATAGGTACTAATCCGATTATCGGTGAGTCTAGTTAATTTATAATAGGCAGATTATAAGTTCTTGATTGGAAGGATATAAAAGAACAACTTTAGACTGTCAATCATTTTCGTTGAAACCATTGATATGAGGTATACTTAATGTCACTGTATGGGAACGTGATGCAGACGAATATACAAACGTTTAAATAAAATGAAGAAATACGACATTATAAATAAACTGGCCAAGTGCGAGTCGGACTCGCATACAAAGGGTTCTGAACTAATTTTATTTTTGGAACATGCTATTTTAACACTATAGACTTCTCATAGGGTTTCCTGTAAAGAACTATGTATTATCTGCATTTTTCTCAAAATTTTAGACTCAGTAGTTTTGGAGATAGGGTAGGGGGAAATGGTTATTTTTCGTCTAATTTCTTCAATATCCTCAAAACTGTTCATTTTAAAATACAAAAAAAATATAAGTGAAAGCTTCACAATAAGCCCTTTCATTTGACATATTGTTTTACGTGGTGTTTCTTAAAATAATCAAATAAGGATTAGAAGACACAAGTAACAATAGATAGACTATGCAAAAATTATATGGCTAAAACTAAAAGATGGTGACTATTAAAATAACGACTTATAGAAAAGTGAGGAAGAAGACGTAATTTTTCACCGATCCCAAATAATTTAGAAATAAGGCCAAGAGTCTGATGATAAGTTTTTTACATCTTTTAAAAAACGTTGAGAACCTCTTCTCAAATGCATGTTCCATACTAACGTGACCGAACAAAGGGCACCAATATGTTCGTAATAATATTGAAATTTACCTCGTCGGAATACAGGCTATTTTCCCTTGTATCTCGGGCAACAATAAATATATTACTTCGGCACTCCGAGAGAAATAACAACAGTACTAATTATTCCTCGCAAATTGTGTAATAAACTTTGTATCTACAAGCATTGTGATGTTTTATGAGTTATCGAATTCGTATCGAAGCAATTAATCGTCTTTTGTTAGCCTTTACCAATACATTTTCCAATGAGTATGTTTGTGAAAATGGCCAAATGGCCATTTCAACATTTTCAAAATCTAAAGCATGAAAACAGAGGCCTTAATCATTTGATTAATCATTTGATTAAGGCCTCTGTCTGGTAGATTTTGGGATCAAATAACGGTGATACACACACACACACAATGGTACTTCCATTGTGACTTTTCAAGCATAGGGCTGCGTTTTCATCAGAGATGTGCGACGATTCCTAGCGAGGGATGTGTTTGTGAAAAACCAATAGAATCGCTTCATTTACCTAGCCTAGCGCTAGGTGTTGGTTGGTTTTATGAGTTGGATATAACTGACATATTATGTAAACAGCGTCAGCAAACTTTGACTTCAATATATTTACAGCTTTTCAGTATTTTTTTAAAATCTGCCTAGCCTTTTTCTAATAATCTTGAGGTTGGTTTGCAGCTGCGCCATTATCCACAAACTAGGACACATATCTGAATCATTGTATGAAATTGACAATATCAGCCTTCGATGGTGTTGTTTTGGGACAAGTATCAATCATGCGGAATTAGAAATTAGAAAAAGTAATTTAAAAAAAAGTCAATTCTCCTACGGGTAATTGGGTTACAACTTTCGTATCACAGCTGATATGTATCTTCTGCATAAACGTATATTAAAAGAGAAACTTGCAATCATAATTTCAGTTCAGAGCCTAAACTCCTGGCAACAGGAACGTATTTTTTTATATTTTATTTTATTTAATATGGCTTTGTTCTTGACTCTAGTCTAGGTCATAGATGACAGAGACAAAGTCGACGATGGAGCGAGCTTACCCAGAAGATGCCTGTTCACTCTAATTTTGAAGAGATTAGGGTTGTATGCGTATGTTTAGCACAAGGCTTCATTTTATGATGTAGGTGAGTCCATAGAATGTATATTTGGAAATTCAATCTTCAGCGGGTGCAAAGAGGGGATTTCGCTTGTATGAAAATTCTTATACTAAATAAATATGCATGTTTATTACATTATAAATCAACCTAACCTTTTCTCAACTATGTTGAGGTCCGCTTCCGGTCTAATCGGATGCTGATGAAATTTATTACACTATATTAAATAATATTATTTTACAAATAATTTTCTAATTACTCTATTATTTTGGTTCTGGTTTCCGAAAACTAACCATTTAATTTGCCTTTAGTTTTGTACGCACTTGATACATACTGAAAAACTTCCATAAAGTATATGAAAGGAATAAGAATACTAGAATAAATCCGAGAGCAATTGCTGATACAGTTAGCACTAGGTCTAGTTCTAGGTACTCTGCCCACGACATGTTGGCGGCGGGCGCGCGCAGATGTCTCGCACCGCCATGACGCAGCACGTGCTCCGTCCACCACACGGCACGCTCCAATGGCGGCTGTGGCTGATCACGCATCACGCTTCCAAGCCGAACTACGTTGTGACGATAACTGCGAATAATTAATAGGTGATAAGTTTTTCGTAAGAATGTCAAAATGTCAAGCTATAAACGATGATCCGTTTATAGTTAATACGATTGTAGAATTAATTTATCTGTTCAGTCATATGCAGGTAATGACCATCGTGACTTTCAACTTTTAATAGTGTCTGTCTATTTTAAATCGTCACAGAATTTTATTAATGTCGTAATCATACTTCCTCAGTTTATAAATACTCAAGTTTCGAATGATATAAAAAATAATGAAAATTCAAAGAGACTTTTAAATGAAAAAGGAAAACTGGGAGGTGGCCCACCAGTACTAATACCAATAAATGCTAATGCAATCATGATTCCCGTCACTAATGTGAGAAAGCATAGTGCTATTTGTCCTTTAAGCTCTGGCCCTCTTTTACACCGAAATCATTATGGTACCCCTGCTGGCGAGTGGTCACTACAATGGTACCACAAATTAGGCGTGGGCATCATCTATCCCATCGAATAAGGACTTTATTAAAATCTATGAATCAGTCCAACTGTCTATGTTCTATATTTCTTTTTCATTAAAAAAATATTAACCCACCTTTTATTACCAATAACAGTGGTAATAGCATTCTTAAATCCTTCTTCTGTCAACGAAAGCAAATCAAGTCTGACTCCAATGCCATGATGCTCATATTTTTCAACATTGTACCATTGATCGCCCAACATTGGTACACCAATCAGAGGTACTCCTGCTGTGATAGCCTCGTCTGTTGATTGTAGACCTCCTTGTGTTATGAATAGTTTAATTTTCGGATGCCCTGAAAGTTTATGTTTAATATTAGCAACATATTAATTAAGATCGCTGATAGCTATTGTCCTGAAGATTTATATGTATCACTTACTTAGGAGGTCTGACTGTGGCAGCCATTTGGATATCCTAATGTTCTTTGAGCGTCCTGGAAGTTCATCTTTGTCCCACTTCCACAGTACGTCGTAAGGTAACTGAGAGAACACTTTAGCCATCAGTTGTACCCTATCTGGTGGAAGCAGTGAAGGCTTTACGTTTGTACCAAAGCTAATATAGATTACGCCTTTCTTCGAGGAGTCCAGATATGTTTTGAGATCCTGAAATCAAAAAGACAATTAAAAAAAAAAGGAAAACGCTTGTTTGATAATTTCTACTCGCAAATCCCGTCCCGCAAAACGACAACCTAAACCAAAAAGCTGTTCTGATGAACTTTAGGACAAAACTGCCTCATTTTTTAGTCTATATAATTTAAGTCATGTCTGACAAAAGAAAATAAAAGGACGACTTATGAAATATGAACTGTATAATCTAAAAATGGAAATAAACGGTGTGACTGAATGAAATAGGAAGACGACAATTTATTCTTAACCTTGACAATCAATGTATGAGTACTCTGAAGATACATATACTTATAAAGACTATTATGTGTCGTTCAGACCATAATTAGTATAGGTACATACTGCATCGTCACTACGCTCTTTATTGAATCTTTCCGCTTTGAAATCTTAGAAGCCTCAAATGCTGTATGTTTTTCTAAAGAAATAAACCGAAGTAAGTAAAACGGAAAAAATGGTACTGAATGACAAGATAATTTGTTTAAATTTAACGCAAGTCAGATGTTGAAAACTCATTGGGTCAAAATGGGTTTGGGTCTCAAAAAAGAGGCTAATTCATTAAAAGTACAAACTTATAAATTAATCACATTTAATTCCCAATTTGATTTTAGCGACAGTCAATCTCAAAATATAGACAACATTTTGGGAATTTCGAGATGTTTTTGCTATTTATGACTCAGAAACAAATGCAGAAGTTATTTAAAAATACGAAATTGCAGAACATGAATATGTGTAACATGAACAAATCTTACCTTTGGCAATTCCTTCACCGATTTCTGATGCAATCCACCCATGAAAATAACACTAGGTGGCACTGGACGATTTCCTTCCCAAATTGGATGAGTGTTCAAAAACAGCATTTCAACGTTTTTCTTCAATTCGCTTATAGCAGGAATGTTTGGTCCGAATATTCTTTTTCCAATTTCATTTTCTGCATCTTCAATTTCTTCCATAACTTTTGACATTCTATAATGTTTTACTAATTCTGATACCTTCTCCCACTTTGTCAAATTGTACAAACGCTGGCCGAAAGCATCTGGATACAATAGAGGGTGCCCAGATGCACCTATGTTTCGCACGTTGAAATTTAAGGGGCCGAACGAAGACACTAGAATCACGGGCACCTTAAAAACGTGTGACACAAGTAACGCGGGTCTCGCACTAGCTTCTAACAGAAGCAAATCAAACTTTTCATCTTTCAGCAACTTTTGCACTTTATCTACTTTCAACTGCATTTCGACGACTTCAGCAATTAAATGGAATGCTAACTGCATTTGAACTACCAAATCATCATCGCCTGTAGATGATAATTCATAGAATGTGTTCCATTTGTCGTATGAAAAATCGTGAACGTCGATTTCTGTAAGATTCGCTGGCGCTCCACCATTTTGAAAAACGGGATCTGGTGTGATGACTGTAACTTCATGTCCTCTCTTCGCGAGTTCTTGAGTTAAAGGGCGAAACACAACTTGGTGACTGATAGATGGAAATGGAAAAAATGCCAGTATTTTTGCTGCATCACTGCTAGAGACTGCAGCAATTGATAGAGTTATTAATACCAAGGCAGTCTTTGCAGACATTATTGTACGGAGTTTCCGATTGCTATGGAAGATAAATGAATACGTTTCCTTATATACCCAGTTATAACTAGCTATGACCGCGACTCTGCCTCGATTATTTTTCCATCATATCAACAAGTTTAATTATACCAACGATTGAGATAAGGATAACATTACAGAGTTTTTTCTTGTTTCATTGGGCAATGTTTGTCTCTGGTGTTATTGGACTCATTATTAATTGCAACTTTTGTGTGGGACCTATCCTCAAAACCCGAAAACAATCAGCTGTTTAGTTACATCTCGTATCTTTGTTTTGTTGCCATCACCCAGGACCGTATGCTCTGAAAATGAGATCCTGGGAAGCAGTTCGTTTTCCGGATCAAGCAAATTGTTTTATGGTTAATCTCATGTTCTAATATTGTTAACTTGTTTTGGTTTTAATAATAATAATAGGTCCGTTGTTTTAGGCAACTAGGGCCTATAAAACAAAATACATATATAAGTATAAAATCAATAACTATAAATTAATAAATATTTGTACACCAAAACTTAAAACTACTGAACATGATACTGAACACAGGTTAGTCTACTGCCGTCATAAGAAAAAAGGACGCATCGACATAAAACAAAGTAACCGTGTACGGTCAGCAACCGCACATTGTACTTTGGCCTCGTTAAAATACTGCAAAATTTGTTAATTTAGATAATGTAATATCGTCACGTACGCAAGTACGTCAGTCTTCGGTTTAATATCGAGCTCGCGCAACATCCAACATTTTGTAACATTTTATAACATTTTCTAATATTTTATTGTTACGTTAATTTAGTGTAATTTAGTATTAAATACTTTTTTTGAACATTAACATTTATTTTATTAACATTCAACATTAAGTGTAAAGGCTCATGCCCTTACAAACCGATTTCCGACCTTTAGTAAGGGGTATTCTTAATGTTGTAAATCGGTTACTTCGTTTTGTGTAGATGCGTCCTTTTTTTTATGACGGCAGTATAAATTTGCCTAACCGTCATGGAAATACAGGTGTGATATGTGAGGGACACATTTATGTATGCAACTTTCGTTTTTAGTCATTTGTTGTATTAGCAGGCTAAAAATACTGGAATTCAGCTGAATCCGGTCTAGCTGGAAGCCAACTCCAATATAGATGGAAATAGGCTAGGCAGATAATTTGTATTAGCGATAATAGGATTACATACGGTGAAAATCATAGCTGTCTTCAGAATTACGGTCCATGAGATGCAGCCTGCTGACAACAGACAGACTAAATTATGTAATTGAGTGCTGCTGTACGTAACTCTTCGGGTACGGAACCTTCAAAACAATCTGTTACTTTAGATTTAAACCAAAAACATCAAGGCAAGCTTTTTATAAACAAATTGTTGTACCCCGCGGTCTCGCTCGCGTTAAAGTATACTATAGCCGTGTCCAAGGTCCCATCTATCTCTATATGAAAATTCATCAAAATCGATTCAGCAATTTAGGCGTGATAGCGTAACAAGCTAGCTCACATTCGCATTCAAAATATTAGCAAGATAATTTCAATTAATTAACAGATCGTCATGGTGTTTGACAAGTTCACCTTCAAAACTAAGATGACCGTTTACCGATAAACGCATCGGGTACCTAATATTAAATTGTTACTAATTATTGTGTAATAAGATATCAATAACTAATAGTAGTAATAATTATAGCTTTTGCTTGTCATCATGTATGGTGATGACTTACAGTTTCGTGACGTTGTTATCGTCATATTGCAGAGTAATATTTATCTTGTTATGTCTGTAACAGACAGCCAATTATGTCTGTCATTTTGGTTTTTATTTACTGTGGAGTTTATCAATAGAACACGTGTGAAAGCAATGACACAAACGGGTGCTGCTTGTGGTGGCTGGTCGTTTTGCTGGTCATGTTTTTTTTATTATTTTTATAACGATAAAGTAACAGTTTATAATAATAACTATGTTGGCTCATTACTTGTGGTTCCAGTCACAATCCTGTTGTTAGATTATACCATTGCACGTGTAAGCGGGCACACCATTTATGCCTGGAGGCTTAATTAGTTTGATATACTTGTTAATGCTTGAGTTTTTTTGTTTTTGATGGCTTAATGGAGTGTGCTAGCTAACAAGTGTCAATTAATTACATTTCAAATTTGATTTACATATCAGACATATTATTTTTCTGTGTCATGTTTTGTAAACTTACTTTGCATACTACTGTATATTCAAGTTTTTAAAACTTAACAGACAGATGTGTTGCTGAAGAGTTTGTTGCGCCACTTCTTCTTCTCAGCTAAAACACTACGAAGTGGTGACGGGCGGGCGTTTTGGAGGACTGTCTTTATGTAGAACTTCGACGTTCAAAAAGTGCTGACACTCAGCCTAATTTGAATAAATGACTTTTGATTTTGATTTTGATATGAAAAGGCTTCGATTTATTGATCGAAGTTAAAAGTCACACAGGAAACAAAAATTAAAAAATAAGTAGGTATTTCATTAACATTTATTTTAGGCAAAATATTGTGAAAAATTTCTTTCTCGAGTTTTTTTTTTTGTGAGCTGAGTTTGTAATATGAAAGAGAGGTAAGCTGTTAAACAGTACCCAAATTAACACTACTAATACACTCTGGTATACTACTACTCTACTATATACATACTAATTACTAAGTAATAAATAATTTGAAATAACATAATATTTATTTATCGTTTTTTAGGATACGTACCCGTACCCAGCGGAGGCTTAGTAATAGGGTTCCGTTGGTTACAACGGAACCCTATTACTAAGCCTCCGCTGTCCGTCCTTCCATCTGTCAGTCCATCCGTCCATCCGTCCGTTTGTCCGTCCGTCCGCCCTTCTGTCTGTCAGCGGGTTGTATCTCATGAACCGTAATAGGTATAAAGATGAAATTTTCAGTGTGTAGGTTTTTCTATCGCTCACACTTAAGGGGCGACCAGCCCGCCAGCTCAATTCGTCCCAAAGGGTCATGACTATCCGGCTGGCCCGGGGATACCGCATAGTCTCCGGTGAGGCGGCGAGCCTCCTTGCTGGATTACCGCCATGGGATCTGGAGGCGAGAGCCCACGCGCACCTCTACGCGTGGCGCGTGGAGGCGCTAAGCCGGGGCGAAACTCCGCTGCGACAGCGACTATCGCGACCCAGCGCTGGGCACGCCACTATTGCGGCGGTAAGGCCCCTCTTTGAGGAGTGGCTGGAGAGGCGCCACGGCGTCCTTACCTTCCGCCTGACGCAGGTACTTACCGGACACGGCTGTTTCAGGAGGTACCTATTTCGGATTAAGCGGGAGGACACGCCCGGGTGTCAGCACTGTGAGGATCGCCCGGAGGACACGGTGGAGCATACGGTGGAGGTCTGCCCTGCTTGGGCGGAGCACCGCCGTGTCCTCATCGAGGCGATCGGCGGCGGCGACCTCTCGCGTCCGGCCTTGGTTGAATCCATGGTCCGGAGCGAAGAGGCTTGGGAAGCGGTCACCTCCTTCTGCGAAGCAGTAATGCTAGCGAAGGAGGAGGCGGGCCGCGCGAGGGAAAGGCAAGGCCTTCGCCCCAACCGCCGCTACAGGAGAAGACGCCCCGGGCGTCGGGAGTCGCAGGGCGATCCCCGGCCACCGTAGGCGCGGGCCTGCGGACGGCGAGCGTTGGGTGGCTCGCTGTCCGATCACCACCAGGCCCGGGTCGATGGCACGTTGTGTTTCACGCGCGCCTCAAAGAGATGTCAGCATAGAAGACGAGGCCCGCTAGGGCCAGAGCCTGCCAGGGTTGCGGAATTTGTTCGAAAGAGTCACCGCGACCCTGGAACGCAAAGGGCTTTAGAAGGAACACGGATGGGTATTAGTCAGTAAGAGTCTGACACGTCCTTCCGCTCCACCCAGAGCGGAAGAAGTCATTTGATGATTTCCCATCCTTAAATAAAAAAAAGGTATTTCTATCGCCGCTGTAACAACAAATAATGAAAACTGAATTAAATTCAAAATTAAAGAGGGGCTTTTTACAAAAAACGTGTTTTCTTTCGATTTATGATGACACGGAACCCTTCGTGTGAGAGTTTGACTCGCACCTGGTCGGTTTTTTTATATTTCACTTTAAATACCCACTATTATAGTAGTTAGGTCTCAAAAGGGTTGTGCCTCTTTGCTCGTATTAAAATAAAACGCTCACCTCTAGTCTGATTATAAGAATTGGACCATATTTCTAGTTACTAAAAGAACGTTTTTTTGTTGTATGCATAAAATGAAAAAAAAACACGAGTGTGACTTTAACTTTGTCACTTGTTTCTAAACTGTATTGTAATAAGAGCCATTTAACGAGTAACTGAGTTTAAAGAGTCATTCAATACAACCAATGTGTGAAATTCGGAATCTAAACGCACGCCACAGCCAGAACTTATAGAATAAATAAACCTATCCGAGATTAATGAGAATAAGTATTGGCTCCTTTGGCTGTATTAAATGAATCACTTTACCCTTAGTTAATTTTAAATGTGTCCCGTATAATGTGTTGGTATTAAAATATTCTCATTAAAAATTACACGATTTATATATATATTTTTTTTTTGTGATAAGTTTTTTATGGCCGGTGAGTATATTTCTTCTTGTATGAACTCATGATTTCTTATCAGAACAAGGTATAATTTATTTCTGTTCCAGAACATTGCGGAATATTTCATTTATATGTGATTGTCGTAAATCTTAATTGTAAGACAAGCGGAGTTAGGTTTCAATTACACCGTTTTGTAACAAATATTTCGAAGATTTAAATAGTACGAGTGGTATTATAATAATAAAGCGAATGTTCGGCGCTCTTAAGGCTGTCAGATTAGTTTTTGCTTTTAGAGGTTCCAAACCCGAAGGCAGCAATATTGCACTGGCTCATGTGTCCGTCAGCTTTTCTGTTACAAAGGTTGTCACCGGAAAATTGCAAAAGCCGTAAGATTGTAAAATTTTGCGTGAAATTGTAAATATTTTTTTCTTAATAAGACACGAATATACATATATTGGAAACTTTTGAATTTGAATGGGATTTATTGTATACAAAACGAATTTTTCACAACATATCGAGAAATAATAGGTAATTTATAAAAGATTTACTATAATCTTACGGAGTCTGCAATTTTCTGGTGACAAGGGAAGCGGCTGAGCCGTCTTCATATTTGCACGACTTATGTATGTACTCGTACAAGTCAAGTCACAAACTTGAACGGTTTCTTTTATTATTATTAAACCTATTTCGACCTACTGCTAAGCAAAGAATACCTTCATCATCATGATATCTTGTCTTCTCCAGTCAATCAAAAAGTGTTGCATTATAGCATGGTAATACCGGTCGTCCAATCACTTTCCGTGGGTGTCGTAAGAGGCGACTAAGGGCCTCACTAGAGTATGAGCAGCAGCATTCTCTGTACATTGCAACAGCTACACTGCGATCGCCATCCCACCTGCCTAGCGGGGCGCTGAGGCCTTTGTCCAGCAGTTGACGTCTTTCGGTTGATATGATGATGATCATGATGAACTTTTTAATAAAACTTACAATTTTTATCCAAAACAAGGAAATAAAGCCAATCCGAATCGACATCTATCGATTTCTCAACGTGTTTTGTAAATGATATACGATTCCTAAGAAACGATAGAAACTTATTAGCTTAACTTAATCTATACGAAGATCTGAAGTTCTAATAGTTCTTTGCAGAAACTTCAAGATAAAAACAGAAAAAAGGGCAACGACCGCTATATGCTATGCCAAAACGAAACCAATAACTCTTTGAAAACTTGCATGAAAAAACTAATTCTATTTAGGTCGTCAGTTACATTTTAAAAAAAATACTGGACACGTATTTTTCTATGTTAAATCAATAAAAACAAAGATATTATAACGCATTGCTTCGCATTCGTGCTAGGTTTACGTAGACCAGCCGGTCTATTTTGTCAGCTCACCGTGTAAACTTAGGTGTAGTTAGCATCAAGTGAACTGAGGGCCTAGCAAGAATATTTTGACGTATAGTATCGTAGACGTAAGTGAATTTTGAATATACGAAACTACAACCCTGTAGTATTTCGATTTAATTTTATGCAACATACACAATTTGTATTATACAAAAGTATGAATATAGTATCAAATTCAATTATCGTAAAATTTTACGTCTATACGTCAAAAACATTCGTGC
Source organism: Mamestra configurata (assembly GCA_002192655.3). Lineage (NCBI taxonomy): Eukaryota > Metazoa > Arthropoda > Insecta > Lepidoptera > Noctuidae > Mamestra > Mamestra configurata. The sequence goes on from NDFZ01004832.1 coordinate 141,753, forward strand.
AAGGCCTTCATAATACCAATTCTACTAATCGCCTTTTAACCATTCCATCTTATTTGTATGGATTGACAGCTTAGTCCAGGAAAATTACTCTGATAATTGAGTTAACTTTGCAATAATTCTGAATTCTGATTTTTTTCTTTAACGTGTAGAGTAAGTATAGGCAGGACAGAATGTTAAAATGTATCTCGCAAATAGTTAACACCCCCGTGTTTTTTCTTTTTACAAAAATATTTCTTTCAATAATAACTCGATGGAAAAAAAAATTGAAACTGACATGTTCGTTTATAGAAGAAATTGAATTTGACAAATAGATCAGTAAATAAAACACGTTTAATCTGCGCAACTATAATCCCCAATACCTTCGTGAACGCTTTGAGTCCTCGTCCCGAGAGGTAAACCATGTCGTACTGCCACTTCTCTTCTCCTTCGTACTCCGCGTCACACTTCCAGCCGCTATGGTGGATCCTTCTCTGTTACTGCAGTGCGTCTTTGGAACTCTCTCCCACACTCCTTACGCGACAGCCCTTCTCTTGACGTCTTCAAGAGGAAAGTTGAAGAGCATTTCCTTTCGCAATGACATAATATTTGTAGATATGTATGTATATATTTATATGTTTACGTATGTAGGTATATTTATGTATGATTATAAATGTAGCATTGTAAAATTTGTGCACTGGATCCTACCCTCTATTGTGATCTCCCTCTATCACTTAAAGGTTTGCTGGTAGGAAACTAATTTTAAGCTCGCCTTTGTACATGAACTATTTAAATCACTGTGAATTAATATAAGCTGTTATGGTGTACAATAAAGAATTAAAGAAAATATTTTTTTGATTTTGAATTGTAAGCTAAAAATTAACTGCTTTCTTTTTATTAAAATACTTAATTAAATATCTTAATAAGCTCACCGACTAAATTAAACAATATCTGTCAGCACAACTTATTAATATCAGTTTTTCTTTTTTTGCTAAATCCTTTTTTCTGCTAAAGCGATTCATGCAAACATTTAACTGAAATAAATTCGGTTTAATTTCAATTTATGGGCCATTTTTCACTTATTAAAAAAAAACACATCTTACCAATTTTTCAAAATTTCGTATTTATTTTCTAAACGCCATATCTGAGGGTGAAAATGTTTGATTGATTGATTGACAAAATAATTTAGTTTTACCTATTCTTTACATATTGTAAAAAAAACAGATCATTTATTTTACTAGCTTTTATTGAAATCGCGTTATCGTTTTTTTACCATGACCATGTTTTGAAAATTTTTGGTTATTATTATAAAATATTTAAAAAAAAATGAGTTAGGAATTAATGCAAGGTTAAAAGATAATTTCACTGGCTCACTTCATGTCCACTTCACCTCAGTTTACAGGGTGAGTTGTTCACAGAATCGCACTACTGATGTGACGCAAAATTTGAAGGTATACATATTGTCTTAATTTTTTGTTTGTTTACGATGTGGACACATATTTTTTGTTTTATCAAACATATGTGTCCACCCAAATATGTGTAATCTAGCTGACAGAATAAGTCGGTTTTTTTAATTATCTTCCCTTTTGCGCTACATTGTGACATCCGCTCCATACGATAGCAGTATTTAACCATTCAGCAGCTGGACTAACAATACATACGACAGCATGGTATTCGACTACTAAACTCACAGTTAAGTTTACCTTGAAATTGACATCCATGACTATTTTTCAGTAACACAATCAACCTCTCGATTGTGTCAGCCATATCAGACGTAAAGGTAGGTGTAAACTTATAAAGGTTTTATACCGAAATAGCCGCTATGTGGTTTTGACCTCTCACGGCCAATAACACTTTGCTTGACCCAGTAATTGAACTGTTATTTATTTATTTACAGGCCTCTTGGTCGAGTGGTAAGTGACCCTGACTGCTAAACCGGAGGTCGTGGGTTCGATTCCCACCCAGGATAAATCTTTGTGTGATGAGCATGATCATTTGTTCTGTGTCTGGGTGTAATTTGTCTATAATATGTATGTATTTAGAAATATATAAGTATGTTTATCAGTTGTCTGGTTGCCATAGCACAGGCTCTGCCTAGTTTGGGATCGGATGACCGTGTGTGAGTTGTCCCAAGATATT
>NDFZ01004832.1:156444-179431 GCA_002192655.3 Mamestra configurata
AAAAAAAAAAAAAAAAAAAAAAAAAAAAACAGTGTATACTGATGTATGTTTAATTGCGACAATAAACTATTATTATAATAAGTGAAGTTGGTTAAAAAGGCTTTCATCGTAAAACTTAGTAGGTACGTGTTGTACAAGATTATGTAAAGATATCGATTTACCGATGTAACGTTCGTAATTTTTGCTTACTAATTATTGTGTAAAAAGATATCTAATAATAATGATAGCGTATTTGTGACGCTATTATTAGTACGGAAAATACCGAGTTATTTTTGTCCAGAGGCGTGGATGAGGTTTCAAAACGACGAAAGAAATTCTGTTAAAAAAAAATTGTTAATAGATGGCGTTATTTGTACTTTACTTATTTTGTGACTTTTAATCCACTGGTTTCAATACTGTTGACTATATAATTTAGTTAAAAAATATGATCTACGACTATCATAAAGCATTACACGAATTTTGAAATTACTTTTTCAAATGCACGTTACCTACAGAACGATATCGTAGTAATACACACATTATTATTTATCCAGTTATTTTCTTTTTTCGCGAGTGTATCAGGTTTTCCACTTCAGGTAATTTAGCCCTTGGGCACGCCACAATTGCGGCGGTAAGACCCGTCTTTGAGGAGTGGCTGGAGAGGCGCCACGGCGTCCTCACCTTCCGCCTGACGCAGGTACTCACCGGACATGGCTGTTTCGGAAGGTACCTGTTTCGGATTAAGCGGGAGGACACGCCCGGGTGTCAGCACTGTGAGGATCGCCCGGAGGACACGGTGGAGCATACGGTGGAGATCTGCCCTGCTTGGGCTGAGCACCGCCGTGTCCTTGTCGAGGCGATCGGCGGCGGCAACCTCTCGCGTCCGGCCCTGGTTGAATCCATGGTCCGGAGCGAGGAGGCTTGGGAAGCGGTCACCTCCTTCTGCGAAGCAGTAATGCTAGCGAAGGAGGAGGCGGGCCGCGCGAGGGAAAGGCAAGGCCTTCGCCCCAACCGCCGCTACAGGAGAAGACGCCCCGGGCGTCGGGAGTCGCAGGGCGATCCCCGGCCACCGTAGGCGCGGGCCTGCGGACGGCGAGCGTTGGGTGGCTCGCTGTCCGATCACCACCAGGCCCGGGTCGATGGCGCGTTGTGTTTCACGCGCGCCTCAAAGAGATGTCAGCATAGAAGACGGGGCCCGCTAGGGCCAGAGCCTGCCAGGGTTGCGGAATTTGTTCGAAAGAGTCACCGCGGCCCTAGAACGCAAAGGGCTTTAGAAGGAACACGGATGGGTTTTAGTCAGTAAGAGTCTGACACGCCCTTCCGCTCCACCCAGAGCGGAAGAAGTCATTTGATGATTTCCCATCCTTAAAAAAAAAGAAAGGTAATTTAGCCCTACCTCAAAATATTTAATCGAGCTACTCCAGTGTATGGAATAGTTATTAAAATTATTGCACTGGGACGGTTGCGAGTGACCGTTTACATGTGACTAGAACTTTTGCTTTCTTGAGTTTAATTTTGGCCTCCATCCAGTCAAAAATGGATTAAAAAGATTTAGTGCATGCTTCAGCCACTCAATTATTAAGTCGATACGAATATGAGTTCTAGGTTGCTTAAGTATGGTACAACTGAAGAGAAATAGTCCCAAATTTGAACCATGTGGCACACAGATACAGATACTATAAAATTAGACATAGAACAGTGTTTACTTATGAAAACTTTGATGTTGCGGTTAAAAAGATAATTTTAATAGAAATTGACAAGTGAGAGGGGAACATTGTTAAGAATGTAAAACCGGTTAAAGATGATTTTAAAGGGACCCACCCAGAAGCGTATTAAGCGGGATAGGGGAAAATAAAACGTATTATATATCTATAAGGACTTGTGCATTTATAAAGTTATTATAATGTTACGTTTAATCGAGAAGTGATCACTGATCAACTAAACCTTTTAACCAGATGATGAAAAGAAGGCTAGTCGTTTTTACGTTTTTGTAGCAACGAAAATTTTTCGCCCTACCAATACCAATCAAACGTAACCTTTCTGTCCCTTCAGAATTCGATCAGAATTCAGAATTGACATAAGCCAGGACAGCTAGTCACTCTTTACTTGCTTTAATTGCCACCCTAGCAAGTTTCTCGTTTGCTGTGAAAGGTAACATGCGTTTACGGATTACGTATTAAACGGGATGACGAATCGTATTAAGCGTGACAAAATATTTGAAAACATGCCTCAACTTGCAAAGACTGACGTAAAGTGGCATACTTTGCGGGAAATCGTAATAAGCGTGATCGTATTAAACGAGTTTTACTGTCTTTATTTTTTTCTGAATTACTTTTAAATTATATCAACATATTATGCCTAGACAAGATTAGACACGTAAAGATAAGAGAAATAACAAAAGTCAATAATGCCTTAAACTACGCACAAAAGTTAAAGTGGAAATGGGCCGGTCATATAGCGAGACTTAGAGACAGAAGATGGACCTACAGCACAACCATATGGAGAGGACCTCAAGGAAAAAGAAAAAGAGGAAGGCCCTCTACACGATGGGAGGACGAAATAAAAAAAGTCGCTGGCCCATTGTGGTGGCAAATAGCACAGGATAGAGAGAAGTGGACATCATTGGAGGAGGCCTTTACCCAACCTGGGGACCTTGGTAGTAATTAATCATAGTGTATAGTAATAAATAGTAAATTAAGAAGTAATGTAACAGGATCAAATAAAGGCTTTTTTTATTTTTATTTTATATTATTATTATGCATTTAGTTTTAAAAAAACCGGACAAGTGCGAGTCAGACGTGTTTGCGGGTTCCGATCGAGTCCTGATACCTACAGAAGTTTATAAACTATGAAAGCAAAATATAGCAAATAAGATTGAAGGACAAACTTAACTTTTTTGTTGAAAAAATGTTCTCCCATATATCATTGTATGTCACGATTAATTGTCAACGTAATTATAAGTTTGTAATCGTAAAAAAATATTTTTGTGTGATAAAACAATAAATTCCCAATTTTCAGACTTTTTCCTGTACTTGTACTGTAAGGTCTATCATCTTGCCAAATTTAACGAATCTAGGTAAACGGGAAGTACCCTATAGGTTTTGATTCCCTTGGGCCTTGCGAGCATCAAAATATTCGCCATAAACGGAGCATAAACGGCCTTATCTTTAGATTGCATTGACTTCAGAAGGGATAGCAGGCCTAAGTACTTGATATTAATTTCAACTTGAAGTTCCTGAGAAAAAGGATCTTGCTTGACAGACGGACAACAAAGTGATCCTATAAGGGTTCCGTTTTTCCGACTGAAGTACGGAACCCTAAAAAATATCTCTCAGCAACAATGTGACATTTCCTCCCTACGATAACTTTGTTTAGCCATTCAGTTTAGCGTTAGGCCAACGATACACAGGGCAGCACTATAATTGAATATACCCACAGTAACGTCTAGAATACAACGAACATAATTTTGAAAGGAGACTTGGCCTTAATATTGGTCTACGAATGGCAGAAGTCGAATTCTTCGTTTAATTAGCTCCTATTTTAAATAAAAGTGCCATTTCGTGTTATTTTCACTTGCATCTAGTCATTTATTGTTTTGTTCCAAATCGAAATAAATAGTCAGACTTCGCTGTTATTTTCTTAACAGATTTTAATATGAAACATAGATAGGACATTCCCTAGATTAAATACATACAACAGACATGAAAGTATTAGTTGTATATATTACATAAAATTTCTCTATAGACAAGAGGCGGATAAATCATTGGTCACCCCTAACAGTTGTTTTTTTTTTGTCTAATTTTGCCCCTAAAAAGTACTCCATTTTCAAAATTTATTTATTTTCATTACGCGTCCGTGTTTGTATCACAGAATGTTATATGTGCACCAAATTTCCACTGAATCGGTATAATGAATTCAGACAAAACCGGTTCCAAAAAAAATCCACTCCCCATACAATTTTGCCCAGTATCCTTTGAAACTGTCGTCTATGGCTATGTTTCGAACACAATCGACCTCTCGATTGTTTCGACCATAATAGGCGAAAAGGCAAAAGTAAACAATTACCAGTTTTGAACCGATACAGTACATTGTGAGGTTTTGGTCACTCATTTGCTATTTAGTTTTGGCTGCTATTTAATTGTTCGCAGTGAGTTTTGAAATCATAAAATGGTTTTGATTTAGTTTTAAAATTATGGAGGGTTTTTAAATAAGATTTTGGCTAAAGATGATGCCTTTAACCGGTAGGCATTTTAATACTTGCCCACTATAACAAAAACCGTGCATCATCATCATTGCAGCCAAAAGAGGTCCAGCTGGACAAAGGCTTCCGCTAGCCATTAGTCCGGTCCTGTGCGGCTCGCATCCAGTAGAATTCCAGTCTTCACCAGGTCATCGGTCTACCTACGCTAATCACTGTTTACTCTCTACTATTAAAAATAAATTGAAACGGTTTTATTTAGCTTGCCCTGATATACAAAATTTATTTATTTGGGTCAAATTTAGTATTTGAAATTTTTCCACCTTATCAGACACTTACTTAATTGACAGACTGATCTGATATTTGTTACACACCTTAAGTTGTGATGACAATACAATTCAATATAGGTATTGAATATTATTGTTAAGTCAAGAAGGCAGCCGCTTCAAAATGGCGGATAACATATTTTTAAACAACCCCCGCAATATGGGCATCAAGCAAAAGTGCTACTATACTATGATACTATAATACGAAACTATCGTATGACACTATCGTATGACGCTATCGTATGATACTATCGTATGATACTATCGTATGACACTATCGTATGACGCTATCGTATGATACTATCGTATGATACTATCGTATGATACTATCGTATGATACTATCGTATTACACTATCGTATGACGCTATCATATGATACTATCGTATGACGCTATCGTATGATATAAGTATGACACAATCGTATGGCACTATCGTATAATATTATAGTATGACACTGTCGTAATATAATTTAGTATGTCATTATCGTATGATACTATAGTACGATATTATCGTATTATACTTTAGTATAATAAGATAGTTTTATTACACTATAGTTTGCGACAAGCGTCACAAACAGTTTTTATTATTATAACTCGCGTACATATTATGTGCTTATGTAGTAGAATAAGTAAGTCTAAGTTGTTCTGTAATGATACAAAATCAAATCATTTTACTGTTGTCGTGTCCCTGTGCCGTCCCTATTGTGAGCTTATAGAGTTGCCACCCTTAGAGGGGCGGTTTTGACAGTTGTGTGTCTTGATAGAGAAATGATGCACCTACCCTGAGGTCTACCTAACTCTTCCGTTATTGAATTACTGACAGACAACGCACAGCCAAAACTACTAGTCATAGAAAGCTGAAATAGCTTGGGGAGTGTAGGGCAGCACTAAGAGAAAATTTCCCGAAATTTCTACGGGAACGGGATAAAACGGGATATGCGCGTATTAAGTCGCTGAAAAAACCAGTACTGCTTTAAAAAAATAAACCATAAATATTACAATCGAGCTAAATGACTCAAAGTAAATTGATAGTAGTTTTCCCTTCCAAGTTACAAACATACCAAAAGATCTGCCCCGGGTGAGGATCGAACTCACGACCTTAAGATTATGAGACTTACGCGCTGCCAACTGCGCCACCGAGGCTTGTGATAACCTCTGTTTATTTCTGAGTAAATGCTCGGTTATTCTGAAACAAGCTACGGGAGAGAAGTCACAGGATAAGCAAGTCCTTAATTTTATTAACCTTATCCAAATAGGAAAATTAATTTGACTAAATAAAAATAAATGCGGAAGTTTGAATGGATGTTTGTTCCTCAATCACGCCAGAACGGCTGAACGGATCTGAATGAAATTTGAGATTGAGATAGATTATAGTACAGAAATAGCACAAATGGTTATGCTACTGCTTTCTGTTACCAGAGAATGTTCCCGTGGGATAATTCCAAAGCTGCTGAAGCTAGTCAGGATTTAATATACAAATCAATTAGGTATACCAGATGGTACAATTTGACAGTTACCGTGAAGTAGTAAATTAATCTCTTGAGACTAATCCTCTTAACTACCTCATATCAAACGATTTAACTGTTGTCACTAACATGACTGATTTGTAGGTATATACACTAATTTGCGTATTCGCTAGCATTTAAATTGGAATGGAGCGATTCGTTGAAGCAGTTTGATTCTGGGTTGATGTAATTTAAGCACTTGGGACAGTGCAGCTTTGTTTCTGGGAAGCAATTATTACGTTCAGATGAACTGAGCTTTAAGAAAACAAAAAAAAAATCACAAGCTATGTATGTCAATTCAAAAATAAAGATAAATATTATAGTGTTAAAAAATGCAGCCAAGCGGTTTCCTGAATCATGGGACTCATACACGCTTAAACTTACTACATATCGTCGTCTGCTAAAAATCTATCTAAACCTACCGATATAAATACTATCACAAAATCGTTGGTGCAAAAGTTTAAAAAAATGTAAATAATGGGCTAATGCCTGAAAATCGAGTAGAAAATTGTTGAAAATTCATTATCATCATCCACAGTCCGACCTCACCCACTGCTGAGCATGGGCCTTCCTTTCTTGTGCCAATCCCCACGTTCCAGTGCCAAAAAAAAAATATATGACAGATCAGACGCGATTTATTGTTGATGGATTACTGATCTGTTAGGTACATAAATTAAACACATTTTACTCACAAACTTTATTAAACCTGGCTTCCCTGTTATTTCAATATTAATACATGTGACATGGCAAAATTCCGCTACTCAAGGATTCGTGTGCAGTCCTTTTCAGTGAAGTTGAACCATCTGTCATGTAAAGTTTCTCTTATAAGTCAGATTTTCTACAAATCTCCATTTTAATATTGGGGAAGGACTGGAAGTGACGCGTGTGAGCTATTACCACCACTCTTGGGCGGAGCAATCCTGTAGACTTTATAAGGGCTTGTGCATAGAGCCAAAATTTTGTTTTACTTTTTTTATATTTTTGAAAATTATATGAAAGTAGTGATATACTAAGCGGCAGAGTAAGTTCATAAGGGATCGAGAGTGAAAAATATCTGTGAATAAAAATATGCAAGAAACGAGGGTTATTGCGTACAGTCAGCTTGATGGTTAACTGTAAACTTGTCATTCTTGATAGACCCTAGTCACATGGCTCTAAGGGAAGAAGATGATGATGAAATTGAACAGAGTGATTCACCGGTTAGCTGCCAACCAGTTATCACAGCTTTTGAAGAATTATTTATAATAAGACTAATAAGTAAATACAAAACCACAGGCTATTATAAAAATCAGAAATACTGTGAAAGCACTGCCCTGTGCTGCCAGACAAGAACTTCAATACCAATCATTTGAACGATTTTTAGTTTATTAAACTCACAAGCAACGAAGCGCGCTATGCCCTTGAAACAGAATCTCATTAGCAGATTGGATATTAAAGAACAATCAGCTTAAATACAAAAATATGATCAAGACCTTACCCAGTATATCTGTACCGATAGCTCAGCGAAAGGTCTCCAATTGAAGACACCATAAAACCATACTTATTTCCACATAAATTGCAGATAATAACAATTGGTCCCACCATTGTCCTTCCATACGACCTTTGAAGAACTCTTTTGACCAATAAATGGGTCTACACTTGTACAAATTTAATTTTGCTGACGCTCCAATAGTATTCGCTTTTACTGCTAAAGGCTTTCGGTCTTGCGAGGCGGTTGGATAAAATTTGTAAATGTTTCAATAGGAGGTCTTAACAGGGTCGTTTTCAAAACTACTTGTGGAATTAGAGTATTTCAATAAGGTTGGTAATACCACTGTCTGTTTATTTCTATTTATTTTGTTAGCCAGTTATTTCAGCTGTTATTTTCGGTTCTTGATGGCGTACTTTGCTTTTACTAGATGTTATTTAAGTTATATTTTTTTCTGAATGTCTCTGTACATATCTTTGGATTATTGGGACTGGAATTGCCTCCGTGCTGCGTGAATTATTTTATCTATAGTAGTTTTAATATTTCAAACGTTTTCCTGTTGAAATAAATATAGAGAAATGGTTGTTGCTAAGAAATACTTTTTTGATGGTTCAGAGTTTTGTAATCTTTAGAATTTTCAGCTCAGTTCACTTACTGTTCGGTAAGTGAATAAGATATTTTTAACCATCGCTGAATTTATTTCATTTTTCATAAATAACAGAAGTTCTAGTTAAATGAAAGATCTACCCTAGAAGGAACCTACTATGAAGATAAAAATAAACAAAACTAAACCATAAAGTTCGTTCAAACTTAGTTTGGTTTTCGTTTTATTTTTTAATATTATTATTTACATTTTGGAATCCCGTAATAAGAATATTTGGGTTACAATTTTATTGGATGGTTTAATGGCCAAGTTACGCTGCACATATCTACTATTATTATTTATTTTTATCACTCATAAAAGCTCATTTATTGCAACTCCATATTTATTTAATAACTCGACTCCAAGCTTATATTGTGTGAAAATAATTTTTATTCATTCATATAGCCCAACTTTGGTCACCGTTTAATTTCAGTCCCGCCTAAAAGTTTCTCACAGTTACAAACTGAATTTGTTTCTTTACGCAATTAGTTAGGCTTCTAAAATGGCGGGGTCGCGGACACACAGGTAAATACAATCAGAGGGTCAATGTCAAGTACTCATCCGCAATCCCACCTAGTCAGGCCCAATTGCGCCAAAAACTTATACCTAATTATTTATTTATTTATTTATTTTATATTTATTTTTTTATTTATTTATTTATTTATTTATTCATTTATTTATTTATAATAGGCACACCAACAGCACTGTCACTTATAATTCAATTAAAATTAAATTCAAAATCAGCATTTCAGTAACTATGCAAATGACAGGTATGCATGACATTTATAAACTTACTAACAAAAAAAACACAGTTAGTTACTAAGGCAAAGTTTAAGTAATAAACATTTCATGCATTTTGGTTAATTTTCATCCCGTCAATCCATCCAAGGAAATTACTTTTAATACTTTCCGCAAACTGATCAGGGCATATTGTGAAATTTAATCTTGTTAGAAAAAGTGTCTATAATTGCTGTCGGTAGTGCGATTCTCTGCTGTCGTGAATGTTAATTTAAGGCTTAACTTTGCAAAGGGCATCTGGAGAAGCACAGGATGGTTTTAGCCGGTAGCAGTCTGTCACTCCCTTCCGCTGCGCCCAGAGCTGGAAGAGCCACTTAATCAAAATTAAATATAATAGTTATTTATGATACTGGTGCAGTAAGTACGTTTCTGTATGGGAGTCTGTAAAAACCAATTTCCGCACGTGTGACACACAACGTTTTTCAACACATTTGCGAGAAAACAGTACAATAGGTAATAAAACAAACTTTGTGTTTTTAGATAGCAATCGAAAAGTCGCAACAATCTTTGACGTTTCTTATGAAAATAGCGCGAACTTGCAAATGGCGCCAGACAAACGTATTGAGCAAAAGCGCTTCCAAGGAGGTTCGATAATTCAGCTCATTTATTCTAGTAATGTGAAAATTCTTGGTGGAAGTCTTATATTTTTTCCTGTGCATGTGAGCCTTTGACTTCGTCTCGGGCTTACATTCGTTTACTCGTTTTTAAAAACCAATTTACCGCACTAGTATCATAAATAACTATTCCTATGCAACGGGTTAACATCCTGAACTGATCGCAATCGGATTTGATTTTTTTGGATTGTGAATCCTTTTACCATTATTTTTTTAAAAGACTAGACTTAGACTTTTGTTGTTCTCGAATGAGTTTCAGTACATTACGTATCAGGCAATTCAAAATGCACGTCATTTTACGTGGCTCCAAGTGTTTGGGTAAAATCGCTCACGTTACAGCCCTACAAGACAGCACAATACTTTTGTTACTCCCAAAAAAGAAATTCATATGAATTTTGCTCGAAAATACTCTAGAAACGTTATTTTGTAACTTTTGCTATTACGAGAATGCCACAGAAAACAATATTCTTGAACCGAGATAATATAAATAGACGCTTGAATTTTGTCAAAGCTTGACCTTTAAAATTAGTCATACTTCCAATATAATGTTGCAAAAAGGTCAAGGTAAAAGAGAAGAAAAAGTTATAAAAAAGAGTTTTGAATACCGACACTTGATTTTGAACATCTTGAGATTCTTGACAAAGTGACGTACAATATCTGTAATAAATATTGACGAAATTTTAAATGTGTGATTGACCACGTGACATTTCACACGGTATCGCATATAAATCCCATTCATTATTGAACGTTATGTCAATCATTTTGAAACTCATCAATCTATATTGATGTTTTAGTTGTTCATTGCTGCCTACTTTATGGATAACTTGCTTACCAAAAGGTGCAGCTTTGTAAAACCAGGTGCGAGGTAGGCCGCTGTTCTAGTGCAGGTTGCGGGAACCAGCTGGTGGCAGGCACAGCAGAAGCAGTCGTTTTGGAGTCATCATCATTTGCATAGCCTTTTTCGAACTACCTACTGATAACAGAATGACGAGAGAAAGATGCATATCCTGAAAAGGGGTAATTGTACTCAGCATTATGGAGTACAATTAATATGAACAGAACATTAGTAGACGTATTTTTATGATGAATATAACAAACTCCATTTTTCGTTGTTTTTTAAAAAACCAGAAACAACAGCTATTTATCAAAGTGCTTTACGTAAATAATAATATAAATTCATTGGCGTACTTTGACGAAAATGTATATTGTAGTATCTTTTTATAGTATCGTAAAAGGGCGACGAGGCTTTTGCACCTTGGCCGTTTAGAGCAGGGTGGCGAGAGGAGCGATTAGCGGGTACATTTACAAGTCAAAATGTTATTAGGTTCTATCAACGCCTTTTTTTAGCACAAGTCAATCCCATTTATTTTAGATTTTTAACGATCTATATCGCTAATCGATTGTCACTTTGACTGGAGTCTTCTTCACAAGTGGGAATCTAAAAGAGGTAGTTTTTTTTATTTGTTGGTTTTTTCTAACTGCTAAAGCCAATTCCTTACATAACTATCTAAGCTTTTGCTCGCGAAATCAACTGCGTGAAAAATAGCATAATATGGGGTTCTTTATGAAGTATTCAATATACTTAGCCAGGCCGTGGCCTACTCGAGTGCGAAATTGAACTTATATCGGTGAATTAAAAAATATCCAAACATACAAGCTTTATTCATACAAGTGCCACTGGAACGCACTATAAAGAAGTGCTAAATGAAGTTTTTGTATGGTAATAGTTATGTATGGTAGTCAATAAGGCCAAAGTAGCCTGAAATAAAGAGATTATTATTATATTAGTAGGTTTTATTTTCGTATTAATCGACATATACGCTATGTCCCATAGCCATTAATATCCCGCTCCGCCTCTCACTAAGCTGCACCCAGTCTCACCTTGTATTTGCATTAAAATTTAATAAAACGCGCTGTGTATTTAACCTGCTATTTGCCACGTCGGGTGAAATTGACCCCGTCTGAGAATTAGTAATATTCTCCTCTATAATTTGATGAGGTATCATTGACCTGATTCTTTGCGCTGTGATAATATTAAACCTTATACTAGCGTCTAACATTAATATAATAGTAGGCCTTGCTATTTTATTCTAATGAGAATTTGTGTTTTTTTATTTTTCTTATGTTGGCTTATTCATATTTATTTTTCTTGTTTTCCACGCTTAAAACTAATAATCTTTTTTTTTAAGGATGGGAAATCATCAAATGACTTCTTCCGCTCTGGGTGGAGGGGAAGGGCGTGTCAGACTCTTACTGACTAAAACCCATCCGTGTTCTTCCTAAAGCCCTTTGCATTCCAGGGCCGCGGTGACTATTTCGAACAGATTCCGCTACCCTGGAAAACAAATAACTTGACAGACTATCTTTTCAACACCCTTTTGGCTAGTAGTTATTAGTAGTAGTTAGTATTTTATAAATATCTAACTATCCAACTGTACTATCATAATGTGAAAGTAAATCAATTGCGGCTAAACAGATTTTTGATAAAACTGGTACATGGAGAGACCATGATCAATAACTATTGAGATATAGGATACACATTTTTTATCTCGGTGATAAGTTCGCGTTCGTATTTCACCCCGCGAAGCCGCGGTATGTTTCGGTAAAATTGGTGGAACAGTTTAGATATTAGGCCTACGATGGTTCGTACCAGGATGTGAACCCCTGTGGCGTTGCCAAAGACCCGTAATAAAAACTTTTACCCAAGTTTCCCCACCCAATTTTCTTCTTTCCGACAATTTTTAACTTCTTTCCTGTAGGGTTATTCCGTATTTATCTATATTTCATCGTTAAACTTTATCGCAGGACTCCTGTTGTGTTTCCAACTCAAAATGTCTTCCTTATAATGTCAAATGGTTATGGGAAGGCCTTTTTCATTGAAGCAAAAAGTATGGGAAAAGTTTTTGAACATTAGCGAGATGGTATCTGAACTTCAGTTCTATGAAGTGGGAGATAAGGTTTATATTACTGTGTCAGTGAAGTTTCTTAAGTATAGCAATATTGAATGTGATGAGTGAAGTTGTAAATGTGAATACGTCATTGTATGATAGACTGTTATGGAAAAAGTAGGGAAAATTTCTTAGAAGACTTTTTAAGAGCTGCGTCAGCCGTTCAGCAGTAGAATGTGTTCATTTTTATATTGGAGGTGGAAAATAGCAAATGTAAAGTATTTTTGCCAATTATATGCTTTATAAGGGCAAAGCTGTATTCCATATCACTCCACTCTTTCGAATTTTGGCTTTCATCACGCCATCGATGCCTAGGCCCACAGGACGATGCCCGTCCTCTGTCTTCTACAGCATGATGACTCTGACTATGTAAACGAATCATCATCATCATCTTCTTTCTTGTTCCTTGGGGCTGACGCTACCGTGTTTTCCGTCAATCAGTCCTGTAAAGCGACGTTATAACTGCCTTCTTTCATTTAATTTTTTGCCGCGAGGATTTCGGAAAGAAACTTCGCGTTGCGTCCCCCTATCCCTATCACCTGCCTCACGTTTCCCCAACTATATTGGTCGGTCTCACTGGATGAGGTTATATACTTGCATTTTTATGGGGTTACTTCCAATTTAGTTCATAAGCCAGTCATCAGGTAATACGACACATCTTGGTGTGACTAGACCATATCTACCTACAGACAACCAAATCGAACATACTAATATTATCAAAATAAGCTTATTTATTACGCCTTCATTTTGAAAGATACCTATAGCGCCATCTGTGAGCAGGTTTTAGATAAACTTACAGAATCAAAATGCAATTTTCCATTTTCAAGACAATGAGGTACTTTTACTTGAGTCTACTCGAAAGTAAAATACAGTTTTCAACCGACTTCTAGTCTACCTGACCATTGGCAAGTTTATAAAATAAAAGTACTCTTCCAAAAACTACCCCAATCGCTTCAAGTATGCATATAAAATTTGAAGAGTTCTCTCTATTTCTCCAAGATACCATCATCAGATCCTGACTTGATGATAATGGGACCACCTGGGAAGTGTACGCTTTCAAACAAAAAAATAAAATCCAAATCGGTCCAGCCATCTTCGAGTAACCGGGGAACATACATAAAAAAGTTTCCGATGAATTGAGAACCTCCTCCCTTTTTTGAAGTCGGTTAAAAATAGTCTTGTACGGATAAAACTAACTAACGACTAACTTAACACTAAAATAATTTCAAGATATTTTATTCTCATATTTTTTTCGGAAGCTACATAAAAATGTTTCTCGGTACATAGAAAGAAAGACTCTGTGACTTGTCCAGTTTGTAACTTAGGCTTGGAGCACATAAATCTAAAATTCTCATTACTATACGCCTTATGTAACAAAATGCCCATTGTAATTGTGTCCCAGCCCTCTGCAACTACAATAAAGGTATGGCTAATAAATTTTCAATGGCTTTTTATCCCTTTTACGAGCTCGGGACTGCCCGCGTCCACTTTTGTCGGACTTAGAAATTATTACGATGATTTTTATTATTTAATATGACTTTTTATTCTCTCCTCAAAACATATAAATCAGATCCCTGATGGAGTTAAATAAATTGCACCATCAACACAACATGTTCCTCCCTTAGCCTTTTTTCTAAGGTTGTCATCAAATGATTTCTTCGAGTTCCTTCTAAAACCCTTTGCGTTCCAGGGCCGCGGTGACTCTTTCGAACCAATTCCGAAACACTGGCAGGTAGATTTAGAGATACAATGTTAATTTTGTGATGATTATACATGGTGACCGATTATAATTGAGTGCATACCTTGAAATGGGTTCTCCTAGAGCAAACAAAGCATGACTTAGGCTTTTAATGTTTTGAAAGGGGACAATATAGGTCTCCGGTGCACAAAATTGAAAACTGAAAACCAACATTTTTATTATAGTCCATGGACAGTTCGTGAAACATTTCTTTAAACGTCCCCGACTTCGATGTAGGTATATGTTCATTTTCAGTTTTAATTTTTGCAATTAAAATGTTGGTGCAATTATATACAAACTAGTAGAAAATATGTATAAATGTACTTGCGAAATAAAAAGGGGAGAAGAAGAACTCATAATAGAGTAGTTTCAACTGTTTATTTATTCAATAAAACTCAGTACAAGCTTACAAAACCAAAACGCTTATATGCCAATAATTTTACACTGTTTAGAGAAATTATATAATATGACAAATTCAATAAAAATAAGTAAAATAATATCAAATACAAAGACGCCAAAGCAATTCAACTATCAACATTAACGCACTCAAATTCAAATGTCAAACATAGTTATTCAAATTCATTACAATTGACAAATATATGATTTTTTTTTTAAAACATGTTAAAGAATATAATATCATTAACCAGTGGTGATTAAAATAGAAAAAAAAAGAATATTTAAAAACCACTAATTTAAAAAGGAAATAATAATAAATACTTTTTTCCTTAATGTGTTAATACTATCTACAAATATGTCGGCATCTGGACTACGGTCAAAACTATTAATAAGAGAGATTGCCCTCGCGGTTTTGCTGTTATTAACCCGAAGAGTGCGCCATGCCGGTGGGCACGCGAGAATTTGATGCCGCCGCCACGCATGTATTACTGCGGGACATACAAATGTATATAATGCTCTCTCACCGATGGATTATCAATCTTATTATTAAGTAACAGATAATAATGCACAATATGCATTAATTTGCGCCTGAGCTGCAGAGTATTCAATCCAATCATTACCGACACAAATGAAGAAGGATACAAGAATTGGCAATATCCGTAAGTCAGTTTATACACATAACGGAAATATTACGTCAGATTTTTTTCAACCACGGGCAATAACTTCTCCGAAGGAATCCAGACAATTGCATTATAGGTACTCTAATTTACTGCGCACATATGCATTGTACAGCGGCCTGACAACCTTCACGCTACGAAATTGGGAGGAAGTCCTAATGACAAAGCTCAATGCTTTATTTGCATTAGAACTCCTCCCGAATTCGTAGCCGCTAGGCTCTTGTAACAGGGGGACAAACAGATGAGTGAGAGCAACATACTGAATGACTATTATATTAAGTCCAGAAAATTGAAGTCATTCGTTATATAATTTAGCTTATTTATAAAAAAATATGCACAAATACCAGAAATAGCTTACAAAGATGGATGGATGCCTTACTTAAAAAACTCTGGATATTTCATTTTCGTCAACTTCTTTTTACTTTGACAGAAAAAGTTGAATTTATTCTCAAAATATTCTTAAAAATTAAGAGTTAAATCAAAAATACTATTGTTGATACTATTAAAAATCCTAATAATAAGACTAGCACTAGTTCTAGGTACTGCGCCCACGACATGACGCAACACGTGCTCCGTCCACCATACGGCGCGCTCCAGTGGAGACCATGTGGAGACTGAGGCTGATCGCGATACAGCTTGTCTAGTCTTGCAACAAACTGACGGTATCTGAAAAAAAAAATCCTGTTGTATTGTATCAGTGCAAATTGAAGTAGAAGACAAGGCAGTTTGACCCAGAGTCGCCTCAAGGACAAATATAGTGTTATTCTACTGTCAATGAAACACAATGTTATTATCTATTGTTTTTGATAGCGACTTCATTCGCGTAAATATCAGAAAACACCCCAAGCTACATTTCCCCAGTTCTATATGGTGTCGAACGTAAAAGAATAGCACCATCCCATCACTTCCCGTGGGTGTCGTAAAAGGCGACTAAGGGACTCATCACAGAATGGGCGCAGCATTATCTGTGCATTGCAACAGCTAAATTGCGATCGTCAACCCGCCTGTAAAGCGTGGCGATTATGGCGAACCCCCCTTTTGGGGGAGGCCTGTGTCCAGCAGTGGACGTCATTCGGCTGATGATGATGATGACATTCTCCCAGTATAAAAAGTATCATATACCTCTAATCCAGGATCTGATCTACCCGTGTGTCAAAATTAGATAATCAGTTACAAGAGACAACAAACAAACAGATAGACGGACAAAAAGTTCCTCTCGTAATTTTTTTCTATTCTGTTCTATTCTATATTAGTATGGATATGGAACGATGTATTTTCAGAATTTTAAGGAAATGCTCTTAAAATTTGCTAGGCTGCAATATAGTCAGTTATTTCAAAGGGAAAAGGAAAACACCGTTGTCACATATTTATATTGCTGTTTTCTTCGTCTGCTTATTTTAACTTTCAATTATACTGAATGTTTGTTTCATGCTAAAAAAAAATATGATGTTAATGTTTTCTATCTTTAGCTTACCTGTCGTCACCAATAACAGTCTTGATGGCTTTCTCAAATATTTCTTCAGTAATTGTTTCAATTTCAACCATTTTGCCAATATTGAGTCGTTCATACCTTTCTATATTGTTTTTTTATTATTTAT
The DNA here is from genome assembly GCA_002192655.3 of Mamestra configurata. Taxonomy (NCBI): domain Eukaryota; kingdom Metazoa; phylum Arthropoda; class Insecta; order Lepidoptera; family Noctuidae; genus Mamestra; species Mamestra configurata. The sequence goes on from NDFZ01004832.1 coordinate 173,332, forward strand.
TTTATTCAGGTTAACCAACAATTGTTTACAACAGTGCATTAGCAGGTTGTTATATATAATAGGATACAAAGTTTAACACCGCTAGCACAAAAAACAGTGGTAAAACCATTAATTATTAAATTAAATTAAATAACAATAGATTCATTAAAATATAAGTAAATAAAATGTGAAAATCAAATTAATAACTTAGAAAATAAACAAGATAAAATTAAATTAAATAATAATTGATAAAAATAAATTAAATTTCCAACTAATGACCGGGGTACTAACCCCGGTCATTTTCTGGGTATAACACCCGTCTCGGGCAAAGTGCCATTGAGATTTTCTCATTAGCAACTCGGAGACTGCTATGATATAGGATGAATGGTACGATCGTCGATCGATGCCATCGATTGATGGTAGATTGGATAAGTTGACGTCGATCGATAGTTTCTACAACACCAATCGATCGATTGTTGATCGATGCCATTGATCGATGGTAGAATGAATTAGTTGACGTCGATCGATTGACGATCGATCGATTGCTGTACTAACACCCTAACATACGTATATCTCTGTTTAAATCGTATGCTACTTCAAAAATAAAACATAAAATGACCTTGAAAATCTACTACACATAGTTGGAATCAATTGGTTTCTCTATCAGTCTATTGCTAATAATAGCTCACAAGAATCAAGTTTTAATTGATAACGGTCACGGAACGTGCATCTCAGTGATTAATTATACTACATGTATACACAAATAGCTTCATGTTTTTGACGGACTGACTTTGACAATTCAAAAGTACCTGATAATGGTTTATTTGAAATAAATGCTTTGACTTTTGACTTGACTAAAAAAAAGGTGGGAGTTTTTTTGTTTGTTTGAACACGATAATCTCTGAAACTGACAGCCGGATTTGGAAAATACTTTATTTTTTTATATGATAGCCAAATTCATGAGGAAGGCCATACGGGAACAAGAAAAACGGGATATGTGCGTACGAAGCGCTAGTATAATATAATTGTGATGCCAAATTGTATTGTATTTTTATTAAGCAGCTGGACAACGGTTTTCCCCTCTTCGATTAGATGACTGATTTCAATCTATTATGGTGCGCAAAAATCAATGAAAAAAGAATTGAAGCGCGTCGAGATGCTGTAGGGGAGATCTTTGCCTAGTATTGGGACAATACAGGTTCATTAATTTTTTTTTTTTTTTTTTCTGTCATGTCCCCCAACAGTGACTCCATTTTCAATGTTTATTTATTTACTTTACGCGTCTCTGTTTGGGTTTTAAAGTTCACAATTATACCAAATTTAAATTGAACCGGTTCAGTATATTTGGAGTAAATCGGCCAGACCGACCGACGAGTGATCCTAATAGTAACATGCGGAACTCAAAAAATCGGAACTTTGACAATATTAGCAATATTTAAGAAATAAACCTTGTTTTGCATAATTTCACGGGTCACTGTGACACATGAGCCTTTGCTCATTGTTTCCTTATATTATTTTCTTCGCTTCCAGAATTTTCGGTATGTTATTGGCTAAAATCGGAAAAGCAATATATTGGAAGGGCGCACCGATATGTCTACGAATAGTCTCATTCCACAACAGCGAATATAAATCATAGAACTATTTTGTATACTGGCTTTTTCTGTGGCTTTGCTCCTGTCACTTGTCCCACTGGGAATGCACATTTTTTTGAGAAAACTAGAGCCGAAGATAGACGAAGTAACATTCGTTGACAATTGTCGAAAAAATTCTAAAACCTCTGCTAACAACCCAAGCAGCAACCTTATTGCAACAGGAATAAAAATCACAGTGATTTTGACACTGCTGTGAAATCGAAGTAAAATAGCCATAAACACGCTGTAAATGCCTCTACATTTTAATTTACCGACAGCCAAATGTCATTTTGACTAGAGCCTCAATAAAATATGACACTCAGCAACAATGTAGCTTTACTTATATGGATTATAGGACGCAGCCCTGGGGATCAGAGGATTTTTAGGGATGGGAAATCATCAAATGACTTCTTCCGCTCTAGGTGAAGCGGAAGGGCGTGTCGGACTCTTACTGACTAAACCCATCCGTGTTCCTTCTGCAGCCCTTTGCGTTCCAGGGCCGCGGTAACTCTTTCGAACATATTCCGCAACCCTGGCAAGCTCTGGCCTTGCGGGCCCCGTCTCCTATGCTGACATCTCTTTGAGGCGCGCGTGGAACACAACGCGTCATCGACCCGGGCCTGGTTGTGACCGGACAGCGAGCCACCCAACGCTCGTCGTCCGCAGGCCCGCGCCAACATGCTGCCGCCTTGGCATCACAATCTTCGGTGATTTGCTAGTGGCACAGAGTTGCGCCTCTTGGCGGAGACGTGCCATGGTGTCTCGGTCGAAGATGGCGCACCGACGCCTTCGATGTTTGAGTCTTCAAAGTATGCACTCCCGTGCTGTTTTGTGGAAATTAACTACTACTATAAGCGTTTTAACATATGGTAACGTTACAGTATCGTTAATGTAAATTAATTTTGAATATAAAAACTACAACCCCCATAGTATTTTGGTTTAATTGTATGCGACTTGCGACGATACAATTTGTATCATGTTACAATATGAATATAGGTAGTTTCTAATTCAAATAAATATTATGTGCGGAACGAGTATTATAGTTATAGTCAAATTTTACTTTACGTAACTATACGAAAAAAAACATTCGTGGTAGGCCCTTAGTGCACATTTATACAAACAAACAATTTTACCTTTTCTTAGTATTAGTTTAGATAAAATGGGACTCTGTGATATGAAAAAGCCCTTCGCTTACATATTTGGGTATTTATTTGCGCTGATTTTGCGGGTGCGAAGTTGTCAATTCAAGGAATTTTTTTCCAAGGATAGTTTGAGGAAAGGTTTTTATGAGATTTTTGGGCCGATATGGAAGCCAAAGGACTTATACTCAAACTGATATTCAAACAAATAGGGTATTTGAATTTAAAAAAAAAAACTAATTAATGTCCGTCACATAGACGTTATTGGACATATATTTTTTCTTTTGTCACGTAAACAAAAAATAAGAACGATACAATGCATTGAAAACTCGTGTGACGTCACTTACCAGTACACTATTTATTGGAAAGTGACGTTACACCCACTCCATCTTTAATGCGTTTTATCTTCGTATTTTTTTAGTGATTTGATAAAATAAAAATACGTGTCCAATATTTTTCGATAACCTAATTGACGGACTAAGTAGAATCATATTTTTACCTAGACAACATCTTTATTACTGAATTATTTGGGTAACCTTTTCTAATATCACTTGCGATGGTAAACGATGATGTGGCCGATGATTGAGCATGCTTGCCAGAAGCAATCTATCGACTATTGGCTTAAAGACTCCATAGATTTCCCATATTAAGATGACCTATTTCTTAAATAAAACCTTTCATTATTAACTAAATGAGAAGAAAACGTTAAGATAGTAATAAATATTCATTGGCCTGTTAAAATATAGGCAAAACAATAAAAAACAACCGTTCAAAATGAAGGTGATTGAATGCTAAATTAAGGTAAAATAAATAATTCATGAGCATTAGCTTAAAGCAATAAGACGTAACCTTTGCATATTCTTTGTCAGGTTATTTTGAATATTGTAAGGACAGTAGGATGCTGTGTACCTACTATTGAGAAGTCGTGAATGGTTTGGCTACGACTTTATGGCAAGCATAGCATAGGCCGCCCTTTAAACAGGTGGTCTGATGACCTTGAAACGGTGGTTGGGTTTTGTGTGCCGCTGATGCGAGGTGGCCCGCAGAGGCGGGCCGGCACTAGCCGGGGATTACGGAAGTCGCATTTGTTCCCGCGATCCCCGGCGTAGGTGGGAGATGGAACACCGGGGTGGTTTTAGTCAGTAAGAGTCTGACAGACCCCACCGCCCGCTCCAGGGCGGAGGACATCCATGAGGATTTCCCCCCGATATCAAAAGGCTGGACGTGGAAGATGGAGGACCGGGCTAACTGCACTGGGCTGAATAGGCTTTTGTTTCCTTATCAAATATGTTTATGTCTGTAGGTAGTATGGCACTTCATATTTACCAGATTGCCATAAATTCTGTCTTTTTAATGTGTGTTCATATTTGTATTTTCGAGTATTATGATTTATGTAATTGTGCTTTTGTGTGTTATATTCTGTTCTTGAATCAAATAAATCATTTATCTATCTATCTGATTGAATGAGGGTGCTGTATAATTATGCTTCAGGACTTATGAATATGTTAGTTGTACAATTTTGTTCTGTATGGTGTCGGACGTAAAAAATAGCACCATCTTATCACTTCTCGTGGGTGTCATAAGAGGCGACTAAGGGACTCACCTAGATAATGGGTAGCAGCATTCTCNGGGATTACGGAAGTCGCATTTGTTCCCGCGATCCCCGGCGTAGGTGGGAGATGGAACACCGGGGTGGTTTTAGTCAGTAAGAGTCTGACAGACCCCACCGCCCGCTCCAGGGCGGAGGACATCCATGAGGATTTCCCCCCGATATCAAAAGGCTGGACGTGGAAGATGGAGGACCGGGCTAACTGCACTGGGCTGAATAGGCTTTTGTTTCCTTATCAAATATGTTTATGTCTGTAGGTAGTATGGCACTTCATATTTACCAGATTGCCATAAATTCTGTCTTTTTAATGTGTGTTCATATTTGTATTTTCGAGTATTATGATTTATGTAATTGTGCTTTTGTGTGTTATATTCTGTTCTTGAATCAAATAAATCATTTATCTATCTATCTGATTGAATGAGGGTGCTGTATAATTATGCTTCAGGACTTATGAATATGTTAGTTGTACAATTTTGTTCTGTATGGTGTCGGACGTAAAAAATAGCACCATCTTATCACTTCTCGTGGGTGTCATAAGAGGCGACTAAGGGACTCACCTAGATAATGGGTAGCAGCATTCTCTGTGCATTGCAACAGCTACACTGCGATCGCCAACCCGCCCGCCAAGCGTGGCGATGATGGCAACCCAACCTTGGGGGAGGCCTTTGTCCAGCAGTTGATGTCTTTCGGCTGGTATGATGATGATGATGATGACGACTTTATTTGTCTAACCTTTTCCAAAAAATGTTGGAGATTTGTGATTGGCTTCAGTCTAACAGATTCAGCTATATTTTACATGGCACTACTACTTTTATAGAATACAAAACCCTGGTACTGCGTAAGTCAGAACTCGTCAGTAACACTGGACAGAAACTGGGGCTTCTGAACCAACCAGTACCAAAGGTTTAACGTTCTTGCTGAAAAGCGGAGTGGTTTTCTAGAAAAACTGATTCTCTCAATAAATATCCTACCTTGGGAAACAATGCGATGTTTCCTCCGACCTGATTGTAAACTAACCTAATCCAATATAGTGCGACGAACAATCTGTTTTGTTAACGATATGAGCGATACGAAGAGCCATTGTACGGGAACAATCGTGGTACGGTAATATTATATTACCTGTTGTGTACTGTCTTGGTGGTTTTGTAGTCAGGTGGTTGAAAGCGCGGCTGCTGGCTGACTCAGACTCAGACTCAAAGCATTTATTTCAATTAGACCATTTACTGGCACTTTTGAATTGTCAAGGTTGGTCGGTCAAAAAGATGAAGCCCTTCACACGTTCCAAAGCGTAGATGGGTAGCTGGTTCTTTGTTCGACTTCTTAGTAATGTGTTATTCTCCAAACACATTTTAAAGATTCCGAACAATGGAACTCCTAAAAGATCACTTGGCAGTCTGTCTGTCACAGCCAATTTTCTCCGAATCGACTGGACCGATTCTGTTGAAATTTCATACACATATGAACTTCTGGAACCCAAACACGGGTGCGTTACGTAAATGAATAAATTTTGAATACGGGGGTCAGTTTTGGAGGACAAACTAGAAAATAAAAAAATAAAAATAACTGTACCGTGTTACATATCAAGTGAAAGTGCTTATTGTAATGATTCTTTTCATATTTTTTAAAATAAATATTTTTGAAGTTTTGAAGTTATTAGACGAAAAATTACCGTTCCTGCCCCTTGGGCTCTAGACAAGTGTCGATCGCTACGAAGCGTTTCGATTTCGATAGCGTTGGCGTGA